>JASDQU010257234.1:0-10314 GCA_032191745.1 Picea mariana
ATATCATTTCTGTGTATTGTGAAGATTATGCTGGATATTATACTGTTATTCTGTTATTTCTAGCATTTCATTTCTATTCTGCATATTTTATATATCTGGTATCTTGCACCAGGAGTATACACCTTCTCTGTCACCTGGACAGTCCTTCGGCTGCTAACCTCCCTTGCCTTGGGTTACAACAACAGACCGGACCGGAAGTCTCTGGGCTCTATGGCAGCTATAGGGTTCCTTCCAAGAGTCCTCTCCTTCCTCTACACACTCTCTCACCTGGAGAGAATCGCTCACAGGTCAACAAGCCACACGCAGTCAAGTACTGCGTGGCCACAACAATCCCACGGGAAAAACAGACACAGGCTCAATCACAACTGGTTCAACAATCACAGAATGGTCTCACGGTCACGGCTTCGGGACAGGGACTCCACACATAGGCTCGGTCTCGGCAGTGGATGCACACAGATTCTCCAGATGAACACGAGTTTTTCAGTTCAGAAGGTGTACGAGGTTTTCTGCAGAGGTTGGATCCGTTGTACCACTCATAGGTTGTACGCACTCAGGCCATCGGGGTGGAATGGAGGAGAACCCCCTCTTGCGGCTCATCTTGGCCGTTTTATTTGCATGGGTCGGGGCTGACACTTGTCACCCTGGAAACTGCATGCATTCCTCAGCATGCATTACCTTCCTTATGGTTAGGAACTCAGGATAAAACATAAATGGCACATGTTCTTTTGGAATAATAATAAAATATTATTCCTAGGCTTAAGCCCCCTAGGCTAAACACTTAGCTCCTTTTTCCCACCTTCCAGCCTCTAATTTCTTGCCCACTCTATGGATTCTTAGTCCCCCTTCACCGGTCGGTCTACACATGGAGGTGTTTATATTTTATTAATTGTTCTGCATGATTACATATACAACAACAGGCTCTTGGCCTTCAACACTTAGGCTCCCTGGCCTAACAAACACATAAGCCACCAACGTATAAAAACTTGGCTCACCAGCCTATAAAACATAATTACAATTCCTTTCAGAGCATAATTTACGACAGGGCTCGGCCTTGGGGACACTACAGTTTCCACTTTTTCGGATGTGCAAAACATACACACCCTTTCTTCCCAAGCTTCCTTTGGTATTTTCCAACGAACGGTTTCACAACGGAGTTGATGAGAATTAGTTCTTAATTGGGCAATAAACATTTTGGCTCTCCAAGATATATTGGCCCCTATGTACGCTTTTTGATGATGATTGTAAGTGGGTTTAAACTCTTCAATATAATACTCTTTCTTTCTCCCTAGCTCTTTATCCTAAGTTTGCTTGTGGAACCTATCAATAACAAAAACCTTTATCTCTTTACTATTCGTAGGGAACCTGTTCAAGTGAATATCTCATTTACTAAGCCATTTAATATTTTTTCGCATCCACGTCTTCTTTCTTTTGCACAATATGTCATTGAAGATGACCTTAGGCCACTGACTGTCTTCCATTTGCTCAATTTTTTTTAGATATATTATGAGACGCACCATAGCAATTGCTTCAATAGGAGCATCCCTCATTTCAATCAACATGATATCATAAGGAACTGAAATTTTAATTTTAAACTTGTTTGTAATCAAGTGTTTTTGAATCTTCTCAATTTGATTCCACTGTAAGTCAGATGTATTGCTGGCCCACACTTCACAACCATAGAGAACCATCGGGACCACTAAAATCCCAAAGATAATTTGCATAGTCTTCCAATCCCATAGCTATGCCTCTCTGCACCTATTTTGGAAAGCACAGAACTCTTTCCAACCTCTCAAAGTTCTTTTCTTTCTGCAACCTTCCCAACTTAGATTTTTGTTGCAGTCAATTCTGAGGTATTTGTAATCTGCCACTTCTTCAAGAGTGCTGCATTCAAAGTAGAACTTATGTTGATTATGTTTTTGTTTTCTTTTGCTAGAGAAAACTACCACTTTCGTCTTGCTAGTATTGACTTACATCCCCACTGTACTACAAAAGTGCTCAAGGGAAATTAAGTGTTCTTGCAACCCAAGAGCATATTTAACAATCATAATAAGGTCATCTGCATACAAAAGAAGCCTTATCACAAACTCGCCCAAAAGAGCACCATCACCCTCATGAAATTTTAACCACTCTTCAAGTTTGTCTATATATAAACCAAAAAGGGTAGGGAACAATGGGCACCCTTGCTTGACCCCGATATTACTCCTAAAACTTTCGGAGATACCAATTGACGTTTTGATTTTGACTTTAACCTCCTCATATAACCTATGGATAACTGCTCTAAGATGCATAGGAACCCCAAGTTCCTGCATTCTATGCCAAATCTTATCTCTAGGGATCGTGTCAAAAGATATTTTGAAATTGACAAAGCAACAAAAGATTTCCTCTTTTTTCTCCCACACTTTTTCAATGATGTGCCTTAGAGTTATACCGTGATCAATCATTGAGTGTTTAGGTCTGAAGCATGCTTTCCCTTTGGTGTGCTTATCTCCTTCTTCCACCCATTTTCTGATTCTATTTTCTAGCATACTTCTGAATAACTTTGCAAACAAGGGGTTTATCATTATAGTCCTATAGTTGGAGGGATTGTTGACATCCCCACTCTTGAAAAACGGTATTGCTAGGCTCATTGTCCAATCTGTAGGGAATCCTCGCTGAATGACGTTGTTGAAAATTTTCATAATGTGAGGTGAAAGAGTTTTTGAACCCCATTTTAGATATTCTGCTTGGAGTTCGACTAAATCTTTTTCTTTTCCAATCCCCAACTTTTTGATACCCACCTCAATCTCTTGCACGGTGAAGAGCTTAGTAGTAGTGTTGACCAAGGGAGGGGGGTCAATCTTATGATCTTGCTCATAAAGTTGCTTTGCATATTCGAACCATTTATAAGTTGTGATATTATTTTCAATTTGTTTCTTTCTCGTTTGAAGTTCCTTCTAAAATAACTTGGGGTTATTTTTCCCCAAGAAAATTATTTCCTCCCTCCTTGAGATCATGAAATCAAAATTTTTCTTTCTTACAATTTGCTTGTAGGCTTTTATGTTTATTTATTTTTGGCTTGACTCTTTCAAAGTTTTCTTTGATGTTTTGCATTCCTCATCAAACCAAGCATTAACCAGAAAGCAGTTTGTTTCAGATTTCCTGTTTTTTCTCTTTTGCATTCTGTAAGTGCGCTTTGAATTAACTTTGTTAGCTCAAGACTATGGAGGCCCTGGGACAAAATTTTCTCCTTGTTAAATAGCCTCTCTAGTGCTATCTTGAAGGTGTTACCGTTTTTTTGAGTCAAAAGAATTCTTCCCTTTGAAGGAGGTTGTTGAATGCATTGATTTTTTGTCTTATGTTGTTGTTGTTCAACCCAAGTGAAACTTAAATAGATCGGTCTATGATCAGATTTCAACTCCCACAATTGTTCACCAATTAAAACTTCTTCCATTTTCTCACACAAGCCATGAGAGCAAATTGTATAGTCTACTACACTTGCTGCATTGTAGGTATTGCAGGTGAAATTACCAGAATTCGCCCATCTAGCCAACCCATTACAAATGACTATGTCAAATGCCCCACATAGAGTAAGCAATTGCTCCCTAAAAAGGTTGCAACTTTTGTTGTCCTCTGAAACTCTTGTCCACTAATGATTTCTTTCTCCTGCAAGCCAAATGGAATTGTAGTCTTCCTTACAACAAAGAATACTAGCTTGTTCACTTGCTGTCCTAACATTGGAATCCCCCACTATAAGGACTTCACTTAGTTGAGAGTACACTGCAATATCGTTTTTTAACGCTGCAAAGGGGTCTTTGTGGTCAAGTCCCCTACTTTTGTAATTTTTTGAAACTTGTGGGATAAAATAACATGTTGCAATTCTGATGGTGTTACCATTTTCTGATATTTTAAACCAAATGAATTGTGTATTTGAGTCTTCTCTTTCTAATTAAATGAGATGACATTTTTTTTTCCTCACTAAGACCATGATACCCCTGTGTCCTTTACCATTTTCAGCTGCTTTGTTCCACACTGCCATCTTCACATACCCTTCAAACATAGGTGTCTTGCACTCTTCATGCTCATGTGTTTCCAATAGACAAATTATGTCTCTATCTTTCGCGATAGGTCCTAACCCAGGTCCCCGCTTCCAAGGATAACCTCTGCAGTTCCAATAAAATAGTCTTAAGGAAACCTGGGTATAATTTGATTGCTATTTGTTTTGGCCTACAAGACTCAAAGTTGAGTCTTCACCCCTATTTTCCCATACTGACCTTGTTGCATAATTTCCTTCTAATGAATTTGCTGTCGCTTCTTGGTTACCACCTTACTGTCCTGTTTTAGAATGAGGATTGGAAAAGGCAATAAAAACTTTTCCTTTGGACATCCATTCCCTTTTTCCCTCATCCCTTGCTACCCTAACCTTTCACATCTCTTCTCTTGTTCCCTCTTGCCGTCTAATAGTTAAATCTTTGTCTAGAAAAAAGTGAGAGACCCTCAGGAGTTGCTTCTTGCCTAAAATAAGTTGTTTGTCACGTATGCTTGACATGATGACTTTTATGAGCCTAACTCTCTCGCCACTGGGTTTACCCACCCTCCATGCTTGACAAATTCGACCTTGCCAAAGCAACTTGTCCTTAAAAAATTCACTTGCAAGATCAAGAGTACATTCATTTTTTCCATACTCTCTCACACCTTTGATAATTATGTTCGCTGCTCTTACTTGTCTTTCTTTGATTTCTCTATCTTGCATGTTGTCCCCCTCACTGTTTGTTTCTTTTTCCATACTAGTAGAATTACTAATAACTTGTGCTGAAGTTTTGGAATTTTTTGTAAAATCTTTTTTCTCTTCATCCCTTGCTTTAATTCCTTGGGTGTGTGTTTGTTCAGTTGTTTTCCCTTCAACTTTGGATGTTTTAGAGTTCACCCCCTCTCTAATTTCCACAATAGAATCTTCCCGGATCTACCCGACATTCTTCATGCCTTTCCATTCAACCTTTGCTGCCATAAGGGCTTCTTGCAACAATGTCACTTGACCTTTTAAGGATTTATTGTTTTCTGTTAAGCCCCAATTTTCTACTGTCAATAGCTGGATTTTAAGGTCTCTCTCATGCTCTTTGACTTCCAAAACCTCCAATCTCCTCTTGGCATTTAGTAACTCTTGCACATACATGTCAGGTGACCAAGTGAGAGGTGTGGATGTGGGATTGTACAAGGCATAATCACCGCTGTCTTTAGTCCTGTTGTTGCTACACCCTTGCAAAAGAGGCTTGTTTGAAAGTTTATTACAGAGGGCCAATTTTTTCCTTGTTTGCTCCCATTTTAAACGAGCAACGCTACGTTTTAAAACACCTCGAAACTGTTTGACATTGACCCAAACCCACTTCTCTGCTTTGCTTGAAGAGAATTTTCACTTGACCTAAATGGTTTCTTTCACCAGAGACAGGTACGTCTTGCCCATTGTTTATGTGTGTTGAATGTATTGCCATTGCCATAGGGGACAAGAAAAAAACACAAAACTAAAGAACATGACAATACCTGTTTGTCTATTGGGAACAAAGGATTGAAAACTGTCGGGAGCCCACCTAAACCTCTCGCAACTAAATGCCAACTCTTGCACTGTTCCCGTCGCAATTGTTACCTCACTGTTCCACTGTGCCCTTAGTGATCCCTCACTTGCTATCCATGTTCCCATCGCTATCCATTTTCCCTTGGAATGATTGTTTGAATGCCTTGCCCACCGGCAGTACGGTTACGCCAGTACACCAGTCTCAATGTGTCTGCAATACAATTACACCAGTACACCAATCTCAATGTTACCAGTACACCAATCTCAATGTGTTTGAAATATCGCCCATGATGTATATAGTAAAGTGATTTGACTCTGCATATACCATCAACATCAACATTGAATACTGCATAGCAGACTGCTTATTACCCTTGCTCTCACAGTATACAATAGGGCATGAAGGCTCCTCACAAAGTGGTAGGTCTGCCACGACATTATTGCAGACTCGTGACACGATACGCGAAGGATACGGCCCTTGCAACTCCACTCATGCAGCGGACTTTCTATCATGGTCTTTTTACTGATGTTTGCCCATTCATTCCACTGAATTAGAGTGTCATCATAGTACGTGCCCTTCTTCTTGTTATAACTTACCTCTTCTATTTGAAACGCAAGGATTTRCTCGTGTGACGAATTCACGGTTTGTACAGAGAGTACAAGATCCGATCTTCAACTTATCSTCGTAGAAGTCCGGTAAAGAAATAAATTGTCACGTCAACTTTTGCCAGCTTAAATTTTTGTAAAGAAATAAATTGTCACGTCAACTTTCATAAATTGGACGATCSAACACTTAAAAGGACGTTTTACTTTAATAAATTGGCTTTGAGGTAACAACAGCGACGGGAAGTGTAGCTGTCAAATTATTTTATGTAATCTGTATGTGAAAGGAAAGGCCTGGCTTTCGATCGGAAGGTGAGGTGAAACAAACACATTTCTAGCTACCAAATTTTGTCTTTATTTGTGACCAAAATGCAATACTGACTACCTGCTTCACATGGGATTCTCGTGATATTGGCAACTTCCCATCAATGAGGATCGAGATGAATGTAAGTTCATACAACGTTATAAGAAATATAAAATTGATATTATAAGAACTTTTTCAGAGTGATAATATTGTTTTCCCTATTTTGAATCCTACAAGATAGTCAAATTAAGAGTAATATTATTAATTCCCACAAAAATAATGTCAAATAGTTTATAAATAGTTTCCAAAGTAGTTTAAAATTAGGGTTAGTTGAAGTATTTTATGTTTTTCAAATTAAATCTTTCTAAATAGTTTGTAATTAAAGGAATTAGTTTAATTGATAATCATTTAGCATTCATAACAATTTAAGTAATTATGATAAAATTAATATTTTATTTTGTGAGAATGCAAAGTTTGTTTTTGATTTTTGATTTTAATTTTAAATGATAAAATATTATTTGAATTTTTTTTATTTAAAAAATATTATTATATATAATAGGAATCATTTAAAAAATGAAAATTTATCTTAAAATGTAAAAATTTTAGAAAATCTTACTAGTTCCTAATATGTAAAATGTTTGGGAGGCACGAAACCTTATCTAACTAATGCAAACACTAATATGAATAAATTAAATCTTGTTAATGTGTTGGCATTTTATTTTGAAATAATTTATTTATAAGTGGCAATGAAAGATGACCTTGTATATTTGAAACACCTAATTATTCTACAAAGGGAAGTATTTGAAAACAAATTATGCAAACTTTGTTTTCATTAAGTTTTGTTTACCACTATTTTTTTGGTTTGTACACATGCTTTTTTTTTAATAGAAACAATTATATTGTTTTGAAAATTTACGACTTTATTAATTCATAGAAGATGTACTTAATGAATAATGGTGTCTTATGTCTAAGAATATCCTTTGGTTCTTACATGAAAAGGGGATTTCTAGGCATTATTTTTTCTTTTCCTACCTATATTTTTGTTTTTTGGGATTACATAAATAAATTATGATGAAATGCCTACACATCATATTATAAAAGAAATACATTTTAAAATAATTTTTAGTGACATTATTGTGTCATTTAATATGACGAGTGTTAGGATGGATTACTTTTTTTCTTCCTAAAGACTTATGCCTAGTATTCTTATGTCTCTTGAAATGGTGTTATTAGATCTTGCAACGCCCCATATTTTAGTTCCATTGAGATTTCATCTTCCTCTTCTTGGGGACCATGTTTGTTATCCAAAATTTTCTTGTTTGTATCTTTTTCCTCTGTACATTGATTCAATTTTCTTTTTTCTGTTTTCCTTTTTCAAGGAATGATGGGGATTCTTTCTCATTGAGATGCAAGCCAATTTACTCTATTTCTGATTTGATGCAGTTGTTGGTTTTTTTCCCATATATTTGTTGCTTCCTTTCGACCTATAGTCTAAGTCTATGTTGATGTTTTTTCTTATGATTCTTGGTGCGACACCAACGATTCTAATTCAATTGATGGTAGCTTGTTCTATTGACCTTATGGACTCACAAGGGTTCTTTGAGCCTTCCCTTATTCCTATGAGGCATATGGAGAAGCTTTGACTTAACACAACTTAAGATATGAGGGGGTAGACGTCATAGGTTCCTTGTTAATCAGGTGATGATCTTGATCTTTTGTCTTTCCCTCCCACCAAGTGGGATTTTAGTGATGTTTAAGGGACCAACCTTGTTTGAGGGTTTTTCAACAATGTATTATATTATAATGTTTATGATCTCAAAACATTCCCTACATCGGAAGGTGACCTTATCATAATCGAGAGGCTATGTTCAAGTGTATTATTTTACAATCAGCTTGATCTTTGGGCACTTGAGGTGGCTCTTTTGTCCTGTTATTCTTTGTGGTTATTGCTACAATCATTGAGATGGAGGGTGGACTTGATGCGCTAGGACCTCTCTAAGTAACAGGTGGAATTCATCCAGTTACAATTGTATTGTATTATGGGTGTCCTCGCAAGTCTGTAACATCTGATCCAGTAACATCTTGAGGAGTCTGTAACATCTGACTCAATAACATCTTGAGATGTCAGTATAATTCAATCGTCTTTCAGTACATGGTTTTCGTTTCCCGATACTTAGTTTCCCGACCTTTCTAACTGCCAATATCTGATACCCAGGTTATGATAGTCTCATCCACTTCTAGTAATCCACTTCTAGTTATCCAGATGTCACATACCCACTAAGGAAAACAATTTTTTTTTGTCAAATTCTCGAGGATCAAAAATCCCCGAAATACCTATGGGGGTCTTAGCATAGGCTAGTTCCTTCCTTGTCCACCTCCATGTGATCGTGGGTCGCGACCATAGGCCGAACAAGTATGGCATTCTTTCTCTCTTCATGACTCGGCACTACCAGAGCGTCGAGTCTTTTGACTCTGCAAACCCCAACACGGCGAAGTGTCGAACCCTGACAGGGCTAGCGAGTGGCAGGTTTCCCCCTTAAGGGATCTTGTCCACATGACCCTGTCCCGGGTCTATGCGCTTAAGCTAGCCAAGCGCTTATCGACTTTTCACGATTCGGGGAAATGCGATGCATGACTTCCCTTTGACACTTTTCGCTACTCACAACCTCGCAGGTTGAAGCGTTGAGCTCTCGTGCTCTTCTTCTCTGAAATCCCGAGACGCAAAATTCAACAATGGTTGACTTCCTCTTCGCACTTCTCGCAACTCGCAACCTCGCGAGTTGGAGTGTTGAGCCTTCGTGCTCCTATCTCGCGAATCTCTAAGACGTGAGAAGTCAACAGAGTGTTGACTCCTTTTCGGGCGACGCGTGCCCACTTGTCAATCACGTGGGCCCTACCTGATGGATGTGCCACGTGTTCTCACGAGCCTCAGGTCTCGGCAATTTGCGACTTCTATGGTCAAAAGTAACCCCTTCCAACCTCCGAACCCCCGAACTCCCAATATACGATATCTCCACGGAGTTCTGATCCAACGGTCCTCCCGTTCCTGGATCCAATGGTTCAGATTTTTCTCCTCGCCACTTCGCACTTCACGACTTCGTGAGTTGGAGCACCCAACTCTTGTGCTCTCTTCTTGCGAAACCCCAATATGCGAGATATCGAACTCATACCTCTTCGGGACTGCACCGACCCTAACCACCTTACAACTCTGCAAGATCCAATGGCTATCGGTTGTTCGCCACTTCTATCTCGAAGTGTCTCCACCGTCCATACAACTTCTCCCATGGCTGCTTCTACGGCTTAAATCCCTCGCAACTCAGTGCGATCCAACGACCCATGACATTTCGATGCTTCTCCACGAAGTCTCTCTGTCGTCCGTTTCTACTCTCTTCTGCGCGCGTCTGGACGTACTTTTTTGACGACCCAGATCTATTTTGCTCCAGCTGATCTAACGATAGTTGTAGCTCCTCCTTGAACATGTGCTTCTCTTCCTTCTCCTTAGAAGATTTCTTAAGTATCAAAGGTCTCGGCCTTTGTTTCTCCTCTGCAACCTTTATCGCTAAGGCTCTGTGCACAAAATGGCATTATCCCTCCCAAGCTTCTCTTCTCTGAAACCGTGAAAGATTTCCTCGACCTCTGTGATTCCTATAGGGTCTGTGTACACAAAAAGGTGCTGCCTGTCCTCCTCATATGGACGACTGCGATTCTCTCGCGACTTCGCCACTCGCGAAGTTGAAAAACTTCCCTCTATGACTCCCGATGTCCGAATCCCCGATATGGGTGATTTCGCGACATGTGTCCTCCCTCCAACGGATGGCTTAGGTTCTTTCTCTATTTCGATACTTTTGATGTCGAGTGCCCAGAC
>JASDQU010257235.1:0-15395 GCA_032191745.1 Picea mariana
GGAAGACACTTTGGCATCGAAAAGATAGTGGCAGTGTTGCAGAAACATTTCTACTGGTCAAAACTTCGACAAGATGTCAGCAAGTATATTAGGTCCTGCACCACCTGCATTATTTCCAAACCAGCCACTAATAAATAGGGCATGTACACCCCTCTTCCTACTCCTTACCATTCATGGGAATCCATCTCAATAGACTACATATAGGGCCTCTCGTCCACCAAGAGGGGAAAGGACTATGCTTTTGTGGTTGTTGATAGCTTTTCCAAGATGGTGATTCCAGTCGCCTGCAAGAAGAACATCACAGCAGAAGCCACTGCCAAGATCTTATTTGAACGAGTATGGGTACATTTTCGGATCCCACAAACCATTATCTCAGACCGTGAAAGTCGATTAATCAGCACATTCTGGTCGAGCCTCTGGTCACTACTAGATACACACCTCTGCCTACTCCTGATAGGCCATGGGAATCCATCTCAATGGACTACATGTCGAGCCTCCCATCCACCAAGAGGGGAAACGACTATGATTTTTTTGTTGTTGATCACTTTTCCAAGCGATTCTAGCCGCTTACAAGAAGAACATCACAACAGAAGTCATTGCCAACCTCTTCTTTGAATGCGTATGGGTACATTTTTGGATCCCACAAATCATTATCTCATACTGTGATAGTCGGTTCCTCAGCATATTCTGGTCGAGCCTTTGGTCACTAATGGATACCAAGCTCACCAAATCCACTGCCTTCCACCCCCAGACAAATGAACAAATTGAGGTCGTCAATTGAATGATCATACATATCTTGTGCATGTACAATTCAAAACACCCTTGCATATAGGATGAGAGTCTTACCTATGTCCATCATAGCTACAACTGATCCCTACATAGCTCAATTGACCACAACCCCTTTCAGGTGGGGTTGGGATTCCAACCATTGGACCCCATGGATGTTGCACTACCCCTAGTGACCACCTCAACCGTATCGTCCCCTGCTCCACCAGAAGCTGACAAAGCCACCCAATTCATTGAGTGGATCCAGCACATCCTCCAATAGGTTCAAGATATTCTACAGAATTCTAATTCCAAGTATAAGCAGCGCCATGATCAACATCGGATGCCACATAATTTTCAAGTGGGAGACAAATTTTGGTTGCACTTGCAGAAAAAATGCCTTATAGGGCCCCATTGGAAGCTTCGCCCACTCCATTATGGGTCATACACGATCACCAAGGTTGTCGGTGGAAATTCTTTTGAGCTCAACATTCCCCCTTTCCTTGGCCTGCACCCAGTCTTCAGCGTGGCTCTCCTTCAGCCATATTTCCCACCATTATTGGACACCTAAGAGATAGAAGAGAAGTTGACACTAACAGATCTCAACCTTGACTAAATGCAACAGGAATATAGTGATCATATTGTGGACACACATATCAAGGGCACTCGACAGTAAACGATCCAGCTTTATCGAGACGTCAAATCAGGGCAGCTCTTGCACCAAGGAAAGTGGCTCACCTGGGGCCAAATTCAACAGAAATTTCCTCATCTGATGAGGGAACTCAATGCAATGGATACCATTTCTTCCTAAGGAGGGAGGATTGATCTAGGTGGATATCGGTGGCCACCCACCTTTTCTAACTCGCTCAAAACAATTTTTTGGCAATTTTGGCAATTTACTATTTTTAGCAGTTTTTAACTTCTGAAGCCATTTTGAGAGCCTAAATGAAGGTTTTTCGGGATAGATATTCTCAATGAAAATCAAAGGATGTGATTGATCCCCCAAAATGAATCTCCTCGATGATACCTTTCCAATGGTCTATTGTGCACCTAAAATGGAGATCGTATGCAAAAGTTACGACCCCAGGAAGTTGATTTACTAACTTACCCAAATGAGGCCCACATGACTTTTGGCGCTTCATCTCCTAAGGTTAGGTTTTTGGATGTATAAGGTTTTTTACATTCTCGTTTATTGTAAAAAGGCCTTTAGAGCCTCATTGTAATGATCTTCTTACAAATGAGTGCAGTCGTCACATCTCTTCTCAGAGATAAGCCATCACATCTCTTCTCAGAGATAAGCTGCCACCATTCCAGCAAGCTTGGTTTCCACTGCATTTTACAGTTTCAGCTTATTTCCTTATTGAATAGAAAACCAGTTTTATTGTATCTCTATTATTTTGTCCTAATCATCTTTTACTAATTTGTATTCATTTTGTTCTGCTCATAAAATCTGGATCAATGGTATCAGAGCGGTCTGCTCCTTGTCGTCTTAATGCATGTCCCTAATGAGGTCAGGGTACAAATAATTGAGTCTCGAGATTGTTTCTCTTGAGGAAAGAATATCTCGCATGCCCAAGTGACCTCTCATGAAAAAATACAATAAATATGATGGGAAAGGATATCCTTTCAAAAAAAAATTTGACGAAGCCCTCACGCAACAGAGGAACGAGATGATGGATAGTTTCACGCAAATCCTTCGGTGGATATCAACAGGCGACGCATCTTCCTCGAGTGGAGGCATCTCCCCCTTCAAGGTACAAATCAACTTCGATATTCCTATATTTGAATGTCATATAGATGTAGATTTTGTAGACAAGTGGTTGAATCTACTAGAAGGGTATTTTTCTGTCCATAACTTTTTGAATAGAGAAAATACTACTTTTGCACTCCTCAAAGACATTTCCCATGTCAAATATTGGTGGGAAACTTTTTGTGAGCAAAAGAAAACAAAGGAACCCTCATTATTTATAGTCACGGCCACCTGGGAATCCTTCAGGGATGATATTAAGGAACAATACTACCCTGTTGGAAGTTATGACGACTTGTATACCAAATGGACCACACTGCGGCAAGAAAGAGACCAAGCAGTCCAGAGTTCACAAATATCTTCTATACCTTGCACACCAAGTTGGGTATCAAAGATTCAGAGCAACATCTGATGCTCAAGTATTGTGGTGCTCTGTATAGATACATCCAGACTGAAATGGAATTTATGGACATCTCGTCCTTGGGCACAGCCTACTGATATGCTGTCAAGATCGAGCGAAATATCAAACAAAAGACGTGGCAATTTGGGCCTGGGAACCCATCACAACAAAAGCATGGAAGGGGTGGCCCCAACC
Source organism: Picea mariana (assembly GCA_032191745.1). Lineage (NCBI taxonomy): Eukaryota > Viridiplantae > Streptophyta > Pinopsida > Pinales > Pinaceae > Picea > Picea mariana. Next base: position 3,108 of record JASDQU010257235.1, read on the forward strand.
CACAAAACAAAGGACAGAGAAAATATGGACAGTATCAGGACAACCAGTCCAAGTTGCAAGCAAAGAAGGACACTAGAAAGACAAAGAAAGATATCGGGAAGTGGTGCGACTTCCATAAGAGTCCTTGGCATAACACTACTGATTGTCGCTCAAAGCAGTCATTGGTGGCCGAAGTGAAAGCCTCTGAATCAGATGCGGGTTGTGACTCTGAGTCAGAACTAGAAAGGGGAAGATGGATCATTGATACAGAACCCAGTGCCACTGTTTCTACTACCCAGCTTCAGCCTAGTGAACTAGATGAGGCAGAAGAAGGTGAGTGCCCCTTCCATTCACAGATGTGGGTAAAATGCACCCCACTACACTTCATCATTTATAGCGGTAGCCAGAAGAAACTCATCTCAACAGAGGTTGTCAAGCGGTTGGCCCTCTTAGCAACGTTGCACCCACAACCCTACACCATTGGATGGCTCCACCAAGTAAGCGATCTTTGTGTCAGCCAACAGTGTCGATTGTCATATGGCATAAATCCCTTCAAAGATGAGGTATTGTGTGATGCTGCTTCTCTTGAAGTTTGTAATGTTCTTTTTTTCAACCTTATTTATGTCAACGTCATGTTGTATATGAGTCTAGGCCTCATATTATTATTATTACTTTGAACGGGAAATTGTACAGGATACCCGAGGCAGTCCCTCCTAGTGATATTTCCTTGATCTTTGCCAAGCAATGCAGGAAGGTCATCTCTCAGACTGGGAAATTTGTCTTATTCATGATTCACTCTCAGAGTGACCGAAAGATTGCAACCACATCTAGGGCCTTTGCGGCTGATCTCTCCACACAACAAAAGAAAGTGGATAAGGTCATGGAAGAATACTAAGATATATTCTCCTCTCCTACCGAGGTACCTCTGCACTATTAGGTCAAGCATCCATTCGATCTGACCCCAAGCGCACTGGTACCTAATGGGCCAGTATACCATTTCTCTCTGTTAGAAAATGAGGAGATCAAGAGGCAGATCCAAGAACTTATCCACAAGGGGAACATATGCCCCATCTCATCATGTTGTGGGAGCCCAGTCATGCTGGTGCAGAAGAAAGATGGGACCTGGTGACTCTGCATTGATTATTAGGCCCTGAATAAAATCACAGTCCAAAACTGGTACCTGATTCCCTGAATCGATGACCTCCTTAATCAGATCATGGGGGTCAAATACTTCAGTAAGATTGATCTGAAGTCTGGCTACCACCAGGTCCCAATAGAACAAAGAGATGTATGGAATACCACCTTCAAGTCCAAAGAATGTCTTTTTGAATGGTTGGTCATGCCCTTTGGTTTGACAAATGCTCCAACAAATTTTATGAGGATGATGGATGATATCCTACAACCTTTCACCAATACTTTTGTAGTGGTGTATCTATATGACATCCTCATCGACAAAAAGACTTGGGCAAAACACTTGCAGCATATTCACCAGGCTCTGCACACTATGCAACAGCACAAACTATATGCAAACTTGAAAAGATAATCCTTTGGCATGGACAAGGTTCATTACCTAGGCTACATCGTTGATCGGCATGGTGTGCATGTGGATCCATCCAAGATCCAGGTCATTCATGACTAGGCAACCCCAACCACACTCACTGAACTTTGGAGCTTCTTGGGCCTCACCAATTTCTATTGCAAGTTTATGTTGGGATTCTCTCATATTTCATGGGCCCTCAGCCAAGTAACCAGGAGTGGCGGTAAGAAAAAATTGTGTGGGGTCTATCCCAACAACAAGCCTTCGATGAATTGAAGAAGCGTTTGTGCTTATCCCCATAAGTTTCATTACCGGACCTACAACATCCCTTTGAGATCGAGACAGATGCTTCAGACTATGATGTGAGCATCGTTCTCACTCAACACAGCCACCCCGTGGCATATCATAGTGAGACACTATCAAATGTTCTTCGTAAGTACCCTACTTAAAATAAATAAATGTACTCCATTGTGCAAGCATACCGACAGTGGAGACATTACATTCTTGGGAAGGAGACAGTCATCCACACTCATCACAATCCACTACAATTCATGTATACCCAAGGAAAATTGCAGAATGACTACCATCAGAAGTGGTCCACATACTTACAGTAGTTACACCTCAACATCAAGTATAAAACAAGAAGTACCAATTGAGTTGTTGATTTCCTCAGCGAACCTCCAGTCGTGACACTCACCACGATGCTAGACTCTTATGGCCACGAGACCTCTGGATGGCCCCACCTCTAATAGACAAACCCTAACTTCTCCACCACCTACCAAATGTTGGGTGCCAACTCAGTGGTCACTAATTTCCATCTTCAAGATGGGTTGTTGTGTCGTCTGGGCCATATTTGTGTTCCATCAAGCGAGCATGCTAAGAAAATTTGGGAAGCTCACTACAATCGGGTGGCAGGACACTTTGGTTTCAAAAAGAAAATGGCAGTGTTGCAGAAACATTTCTACTGGCCAAAACTTCGACAGGATGTCGGTGAGTATATCAAGTCCTTCACTGCCTGCATTATTTCCAAACTGACCACTAAGAAATAGGGCATGCACACCCCTATTCCTACTCTTGAAAGGCCATGGGAATACATCTAAATGGACTACATGTTGGGCCTCCCATCCACCAAGAGGGGAAATGACTATGTTTTTGTGGTTGTTGATCACTTTTCCAAGATGGCGATTCTAGCCACCTGGAAGAAGAACATCACAGCAGAAGTCGCTACCAAGCTCTTCTTTGAACAAGTATGGGTGCATTCTGGGATCCCATAAACCATTATGTCAGACCGTGGCAGTCAGTTCCTCAACACATTTTGGTTGACTCTCTGGTCACTGTCGAATACCAATCTCACCAAATCCGCTACCTTCCACCCCCAGACAAATGGCCAAACTGAGGTTGTCAATCAGATGATCGTACATATCCTATGCATGTACAATTAAAAACAGCCCCACACATGGGATGAGAGTCTTCACTATTTCCATCATAGCTACAACTGAGCCCTACATAGCTCAATTGGCCACAACCCCTTTCAGTTGGGGTTGGGATTCCAACCATTAGGCCCCATGGATGTTGCACTACCCCTGTTGACCACCTCGTTCGACTCGTCCCCTGCTCCACAAGAAGCTGACAAAGCCACCTAGTTCATTGATCAAATCCAACACATCCTCCAACAGGTTCAAGATATTCTATAGAAGTCTAATTCCAAGTACAAGCAGCGCCATGATCAACATCGGGTGCCACATAAGTTTCAAGTGGGAGACAAAGTTTGGTTGCACTTGCAAAAAGAATTCCTTACAGGGCCCCATCGGAAGCTTCGCCCACTCTATTATGGTCTGTACACTATCACCAAGGTTGTGGGTGACAATGCTTTTGAGCTCAACATTCTCCCTTTCCTTGGCATGCACCCAGTCTTCAACGTGGCTCTCCTTAGGCTATATTTCTGACCATTATTGGACACCTTGGAGATAGCAAAGCAATTGACACCAACAGAGATCAACCCTAACTTCATGCAACAGGAATCCAGTGATCATATTTTGTACAATAATATCAAGGGCACTCAAAAGCAAAGGATCCATCTTTTTTGAGTTGTCAAAGCAGGGCAGCTCCTGCACCAAGGCAAGTGGCTCACCCGGGGCCAAATTCAGTAGAAATTTCATCATCTGATGGGGGAACTCAATGCAATGGATACCATTGCTTACTAAGGAGGGAGGATTGATCCAGGTGGATATCGATGGCCACCCACTTTTTCCAACTCGCTCAAAACAATTTTCTGGCAATTTTGGCAATTTACTATTTTTAGCAGTTTTTAACTTCCAAGGCCATTTTGAGGGCCTAAATGAGGGTTTTTGGGGATCAATATCCTCAATTATGGCTTAAGGTTGTGATTGATCCCACAAAATGAATCTCCTCGACTATACCTTTCCAACAGGTTATCATGCGTCTAAAACAGAGATCGTATGCAAAAGTTACGACCCTGGGAAATCGATGTACTAACTTACCCAAACGAAGCCCACATGACTTTTGGCGCTTCATCTCCTAGGGTTAGGTTTTTGGATTTATAGGATTTTTTACATTCTTTTTTATTGTAAAAATGCCTTCATAGCCTCATTGTAATGATCTTCTTGCGAATGAGTGCAGTCGTCACATCTCTTCTCAAAGATAAGCCGCCACCATTCTAGAAAGCTTGTTTTTTGCTGCATTTTACAGTTCCAACTTATTTCCTTATTGAATAGAAAACCAGTTTTACTATATCTCTATTATTGTGTGTTAAGAATCTTTTAATAAATTGTATTCATTTCGTTCTGCTCATAAAATCTGGATCAAGGGACCAATATTTTTTCATTATTCAACCACCCTCCTAAGTCAATATATAATTTTGAATTTATAGGAACAATTGATTTAGGAGGAGGAGGATGTGTTCTAGGCCTATATTGATCTTTTTTCCCATCTCTTTGATAAGTGAAACCTCTATATCTAGCCATTTTTAATACTTGCTTGGGAGTAGGCTTAGGACCAAAATTTTATGTTACTTTGTCCACAACATCATTCATGCAGTTTACCTCCCTATTATGCTCCATCAATTCCATCCATTCAGTCATGCCAACATTATATTCATGACCAAACATATTAACTTGCACATTTTCTGATCTATCGGGTCTCCCTTCATCGCAAATTTGAAGAAAGATTTGGCAAGTTGATTCTTCATGAAATTGCCCACAAGGCCTACAATATGGGATAACTTGGTGGTCAACCAAATTTGTAGACTCAAAAGGATTTGGGGGCCTTTTCTCTTGATGTGGAGGTCTATTTGGAGACTTATCATTTGGATTATGATGAGATATTCTAGATTGAGCCCTCTCCATGGCCACCAACTTATTTTTCATGGTTGTCATCTGATTAGCATGGTTAATATCCATTTGCTTAATTAATTGAGTGAGCTCCTTCATGCCATCATTAGAAAACTCTTGATTTTCACCTTTCTTCCTCTTCTCCTCATTGGGTTTGTAAGAAGTTCCCCTTGAGAACCCAGGCATTTTTCACTTCCTCGCATCTTGCATATTCTTATTTATTTTGATAGCATACTTTTGGTCATCCTTTAGAGTTGTTGGTTCTTTATCCCTTAACTGATATTTGATTTCACCCTCAAAGGCTTCCATATAATGAATTAATATTGAGGCATCAGGAGGATTAATAGTTTGAGGGAGGCTTTTAACTAAGTCATCAAATTTCTTGTTAAAATCCTCTGTTGTTTCATTTTCCTTCTTTTGACTAGAGTTAAGGGTAGCCAATAAATGACAATCTTCCTTTTGATCACCCCATCTTTCATTGAAGGTTTTTTGGATTTTTGCCACGGTGCTAATCTTGTCATCATCATGTTCCATGAACCGATCCAAAACCTCCCCTTCTAAAGAATACACAAAAAACTTCATCTTGACATATTCATAATTTTGACCATTACACCATTTTAGCATGCACATGTTGAAATTCACGATGTGAGACATGGCACTAACAACATTGTTTCCCTAAAAAGTAGGCAACTTCTCAATAGCTTTGTCAATAATAGGATGAGGATAACCTTGAATATTAGCAAAATTACATGGACTCAATGGATCACCCATATTTGTTGTAGGGTTAGTTGTTGTAGGATTATTATGTGTAAACAAGAGATGTATATCATAGATTTCTTCTTCTCCAAGACTTTCAAGGAGCCTACGAGGAGCTAGTATGTTTATTCTCCTCCTATACACCCTTTTAGGTTTAGGAAGAGAATCAACCAACCCTTGCAGGTTTCTCCTGGTAGGATACCTCAAGGAATGATTAAGTGGAGTCTCCGCTTGGAGATTAAGCAATATCAAATAACAATACTCAAGTTTAAAAAATTAGGGAAAAGTTTATTACTTAGTTTTTTAAGGAATTGATTATTTTTTGTCAATTAACCAAGGACAAGAGACTTGTCCCCGGAAGCAGTGCCAAATATGTTGTCATCCTTATGCACACCTACAATCGTGGATAAGTCTCCAACCCATTTAGTGTGTCCTTGGAGGCACAAACCTAAGTATAGACCCACTATCACCTCGATCTAGACTTCTTCAGTCTAGGCTCACTCCTAGGGAAGCCAAGGGGGGTAGACCCTATTAAACTATGTGAAGTTTTGTTTTTAAGGTTCTAGGAGTTAATTAAATTATCAATTTAGGAGACCCAACCCAATGACAAGCAGCAAATGCAATTATGAAATTCTTTTAAATGACGGTCAAACCTTTATTTATAATTCAATAAATTAGACCAGTGCCTAAAGATTAGCAAAATTGAATTATTGAGATATACACTAAAGAAATATAACCATACAAGAATGAAACAATGTTATGAAATATCTAAACAAAAAATATGAGAAATAACTTTACACTTAGACCAATTATGTTTAAATAAATAAAGAATCATCGAAATAAAGAATGCTTTGAAAACAAATATTCACATGAAAAGAAATTGTCGAAAAGTAACTTGCTTAAAAAGTAAAATTGCTTAACTTGGAATGAAAATGTTTTGAAAAGTGTGTAGGTTTATTTTAGCAAGTTTTTAGGTCTCTCTTGAACTTAGGGGATTAAATGTGAATTCTAGATATCCTAAGCTATGTGACTACCCCAAGTCCTTATCCCTTCAACCAAAAGGAAGTGTTGGGTGCTCAATAAGAAGAACAATAAGGTTCTTCCCTAGCTCCACAAGCCAAATCCAGAATGCTTGGGTGCTCAACAAGGACACGTAGTGTCGTGAAACTATCCCCGTCTTCAACCCCTTCTAGCCTCCCAAGTCACCCTATTTTGATGGTTAAAACAATAATAGATTGGGTGCCTAATTAATCTAGCCACACTGTCCTTTTCCCTTTCTTAGTTACCCAAGATCCACAAATTGGCAAGAGGAGGGAGTACGGGGCAGAAGGAGGGGCACCAATTTGATTACTTTGAAAACAAATGAAACTAAGCTAGCCTTCACGATATTGCAAGGTTGGCAAAGCCAAGGAAAATGCAAGGTGTGGGCACAATTAATTAAATGAAATAACTTGAAAATAAATAGAAAACTCACAAATATGGCACAAGGTGGAGGGAAAGCCTATCGATTTTATGTGAAGGTGGGTAAAATAAAATAATATGAAATGAAATAAAACAAACTAACCTAGCCACTCAAACTTCTATTTGTGGGAGAAGTGGGACAACAGTCTTGATAAAAAACAGAAAATTAACTTCTAAACTAACCCAAGCCAAGGTTAGTTTAGAAGTTAATTTTCTAAAATAATCCTTTCACCACTTTGGAGGATTATTTGAGTTAATTTATAACTCAATTTTCAAATAATATTGCTTACCGGTGATTCTAAAATAATCCTTCTAAAGCCAAGCACTATACAAGTTGTAGGCCATATGCTACAACTAAATTACAATTTGCAGATTTGGAAATTAAAATAGAGAATGCAAGCCCAATAGACTCTCTTAGGCTTCTTACAATGCTTTAGAAAGTAAGAGGGGAAAGGGGTTTGGCACCATAACTCTTGGATGTTTCCTTGAGTTATTTGGGACCAAAAACGGAAAGCAATTCCTCTTAAATTGGTGAAAAATTGCAAAAAACAGCAAGATTTTCTTGCTGGAAAATGCTAAAAAGGACTTGGAATAATTTGGTTTTTTGTTAGTAGATAAAACAGAAATTATTATGTAAAAATATGAACTTGAAAATAAGATTATATTGTAATATTAGAGTATAATAATGCTTGAAAATGAATGATAAATGGTTGGAAATGAAAACATAAAATAAATGAAGCTTTAAATGGTTGGACAAGTGAATTTCCAGATCTAAGATCCACTCCTTCAAGCCTTTGGTAACCTGCATATATGTAAATAATTTCTACAAAATCAAACAAGAAGGTGATTTTATCCAAATGGATTGCAAAATACTTTTCAAACCCAAGTAGAAACAACCCACAAGGATTAATAGCAATATTACTATCAATCTATCCAAAGCAAAATACTTTGCTTAGGTCTCCAAGAAGAACAATGCAAGCAAGGAAATACCAAAAAAATTACAGCAATATTTCCTCAAAAATAACACCATAAAATATCTCCAAGAATAATCCAAGAGACACAAGAGATCCTCCAAATCTTCACTTTTAATATCCACAAGATGTGTCTGCAAAAATATTGCAGCAAAATACAAAGAGGAAAATGAGAGAGAGAGAGAGAGAGAGAAGGGAAAGGGAGAAATTTGGACTACATGGAGTTGTACTGAGAATAAATGATCAAATGAGGAGGGTATGCCTTTATCTTATATTATGGAGAGAGTAGATACCCCTCTTGTATGATTTACAAGTGTCGTGCATCTAAGAGAGAGAGAACAAGTCAAGGAAGAGGGACTTTTAGGGTTTTGGTAGTGAGTTAGGGTTTGAGGGGTGAGATGTGAAGGGGGGGAAACCCTTTTGACTTGTCATGGGGGGTTATTCTAAGTGGATTTTTACTTTTTCAACTTATTAAATACATTATAAATCATTTCACTACTTTCTCTCGTGACTTTAGACTTTTTTACATTTTTTTGTTTTTTTACCTTAACCAATTATTTGCTGATTTTTATTAACTTGGACTCCTCAAGGACAATGACATAGAAAAAATTATCCAATTGAGTTGAAACTTGGTCCAAGGGTGTAGGGGGTCATAATAAATTTTATTTGAGTACTAACACCCCTATACAAAATCTACAAGGACCAATTTTTTACGTTTTTCATCAAAAATAATTAAAATTTCCAATTTACAGAAAATTTTAATTATTAAAAAATCCTATCAAAACTTAACGGAATTCCACAAGACTCTACAAGATGTATAGCATGGCCATATACAAAAATTTTAAACCTTATTCACCCAATGGGATCGATCATTAGAACGCCTTTCACCACTTTGGAGGATTATTTGAGTGAAAAACTCAAGGATAATTAAAATCATTGGTAAGCAAGATTGAGGAAAATAAGAAAAATAATCTATTGCATCCCTTACATCACCTAAATGAGCAAAATAAGGACGCTTACAAGTCCAGTTGGGTTAGCTAGACAATACAGTAGTGAATGCAAGAGTTAGAAACATCTAACATAAGAAATAAACAAAGAACTAAAGCTAATAACAATAAAAGAAACTAAACTAGAGTGCATAAGTGAAATAGAACAAAAATTAAACAACATGCATGCCACCAATGGATAAGTTGTATTAGTGGGAAAACACCAAAGAGAAAGGGAGACTATGGGTCCCCTCTTCCTCCAAGGGAGGACTCTTGAACCCCCAATGATTGAGCTCTTCTTACAAGTAACAAACTAAAAGGAAATGGTGAAGAAATCCAAAGCCCATTCACTCAAGAGGTGACATGAATGGCTAAATGAAATGGTGTTTGTATGCTCTTGATGAGGAAAGAGGATCCTCCAAGAGAATATAGGCAACATAACAATACAAATGAATTCCTTGAAAATATAGTGCACCCATGGCCTCTTTTTATAGCAAAGCTTTGCGGCATTATTCAAGTAGTCTTTAGTGTGAACAAGGGGCTCTTTAGGGCACCCTTAGGTCTTTGACCAGCCCCCCACTCAGATTCAGCTCAGATTTGGGTGTCAAATCGACTTGGGAGATGAAACAAAAGTGGTTGGAAGGCCGACCAAAATCATAAATGCGACGTTCTAAGGTGTGTGTGGCTTTTTGCATCCACAGTCACGCATCGGGCGTGTATGCGTTTTTCCTGCGTTATTCGACTATCGCGCATGCATGCGTTGCCTTTGCATCCTTAGCGCATGCTGATTTTTTAACCAGTTGTATATTTTTGTGCCCTTTGGAAATGCATTTTCTGGGCCATGGATGAACTAATGGGTGTTTTGAAGGTGTTGGATTCCTATAACCATTTGTGGATGAAATTCCAGTGATAACAGATGCCCCCTGATGTCTGAGGTTAGGAGCATACGTATAGTTGAAATACATCAATGTTTCTTCTACTGAGAGTACCTTTGTAAGAAAGAGAATTGTGAGGGGTTTAAAGAGCGACCCATTGAAGGGAGAGGGGAACCTGTAGGACCCAATCCTTTCGCAAGGTGTGAAAAATAAAACTGTGTACAAATGAGGTGGGCATGCCCCATGCTCGTGTTATGTAACTTAAAAATGTGGAATACATTAACTGAAGTCGTGTGTTGGTGTAGATGACTGCAGCACCCTTAGGGGCATGTTGATAATAGCAGAGGACAATTCAGATGGTGAACAAACTCTGAAAAGAGGTGATGACACCTATAACAAGTGTCGATGATACACAGGCCTTGATAGCCTATCAAATTTCAAAGGTCTTCGGCAAATAAAAATAACTGCAATAGTCGCAAAGTAAGACCCACTGAAACATGATAAATTGTTGAAGTCGAATTTCGTGGGGGTCAACAACAGCAGAGAGAAATGATGGTTCTCTCTGTGCCATCTGAGACACCTCATTGGAAAGGTAATGAGAGTCAAGATACTGTCACCCTTATGGAAACTGTGTTGATGTCGACAGGAAGGGAGACGCGACTCCAAGAAGCAAAGGGCTTCATGAAATCTACATGATGCAGTCAGGGACTGAGGAGATACATGGACGAAGTCAAGACGTGGTGAGACTCAAGACTGCCCTTAGTTAGGGATATTTGTAAAGGATATGTGGAAGCAACCGTGGAACTGAATCTAGAAGAGGGTTAAATTTTGCCAGAGGTGTGAAAAAGTGGACAAACTCAGAGATCAGGTCTAAATGGATTGTGGGATATTCAGGGTTTATGAAAGATGTCAACAGGAGGAGAAGGTAATGAATGCCCCAACCAAAGGCGACATGGGTTGCTTCTGCCGGAAAAGGAAGGTCGCCAAGGGTGACGACAAAAATCTATGTAAAGGCTGGACACAAAGGCTTTTTAAAATTACCAAATAAATAAAGAATCAGCTTGGGATGAGCATATAGATACAGAAATGGGTGCCCGGGTGCAATATGGCTTGGCCTGTGAGGGCACAAGTTGTGTGGAAAAATAGGTGGAGGGTGACGGCCCCATAGGTGGGTTTTTGTATTAGGTAAAATGAATGGAGGTCAATCTGCAGATGGGCAAACTGATGGTGGATGAGATGGAGGGATAATGATACTGTGGAGGTGCATTCAAAATATGAATCATGATGAGATTATGTGGGATTCCATTATGGGGAAGTTTAGCAAAATGAGGAGAAGGAGCATGTAGTTAATTCTAGGGAATCCAAAGACTATGAGGACTCCCAGCCCTAGGGGGTGAAAGTAGCATGAGTGTCAAAGTGTCAAGGGGGACTATGAATGGGACAACTCATGTGGGGAAGAGTGCTACCGGGTGACAGTACTGAAATGCAATGGAGGTGTGAGTACCGTAGAGTCGGATGGGGGGACCTTAGAGGAAAATATCGAAGGGTGTGAATGGGAGATGCAATTGATATTCAGAGGGGATGGTTACATGCCAGTAGAGATTTTATACCTGAAAGGGACATGCTGATTTATGGTGACCAAGTACCTGCACACATGAAAACCAAATACCCAACGTGAACAATATCTGAAGATAAAGAACATATAATGGTTATTTGATGATTTTGAACATAAGCATGTGTACCTGGGTGTGATGTGTGAAAAATGCTCCCTGGGGGTCGAGGATGGATGGTGGCCCGGAGACTATGACTGTGTAGGTGGCGGGATCCTGGTCTCATGGCTGAAGATGGATCGAAAAATGAACGCTCAGAGCTCCTAGAATGGAGTATGGAAGTTTGGCCAAAGGGACTATATATAGCTATAGGGCCCACATTGCCACCTCATTTGTACCTGCTGCCAGATCGATTGGATGAGAGATTTGAGGAGAGATTTGGAGATTCTAGGAGATCAAGCCAGTCGATTCAGGATCAGCGAGTTTTAGGTTAGTGGTCATCTCCTCCTTGTTATCGAATAAATCGATAGGTGCGGACACTAACTGATCTCCCTAGATCCACCTAGATCTAGAACAAAACACACCAAAACATGACACTTTCCTTAAGTTTTAAATATTGAATTTACTAACTAAAGAGGGATAGGTGACATACCGTTTAAACGCCACTTCCTCTCACCATCGCCATCGAAGCTCCGTTCCAACGCTCATACAATGATGATCCTGCAAAAGAACGCAACCAACCAAAGTGATAGTAATAGCATAAACTCAATATAAACCTATGTATGTGATCAAAGAATCATACAATAAAACACAACAAGCTTTA
>JASDQU010257237.1:4358-15886 GCA_032191745.1 Picea mariana
AAAATTGACATAATATTTTTTAATTTTTTTTTTTTAATTTAAAATAGATCTTTAATAATAAAAAAAATTAATTTAAAACAAATTTTAAGAAGTGAGTATCTGCCTGATAAAACTTATATCAAGTGTTGTTTACATTAATAATGCATTTGAGTGATTTTTCAATATTTTCTAGAATAACTTGTGTGTGCAGTTCTATGTTTCTAAAATATATCATTCCCTTCAAGTTATAAATTATATAAAAAAATTCTCTTCATTATTTTATGTTTAAGAGTTTTTTTTTTTCTTAATATTTTTTTCAATTATATATATTTAATTGGTTTTTATCTCGAAACTTATATCTATTTTAATGTTTTTTTCAACATTTCTAAATATTTTTATAAGATATGTTAACACCTAGTTTGTATTTTATTAGGTCACTTACTTTCTATTTTATCACACAAAAATTTGTATTTAAAAAAGAATGATGTATTTTAGAAAAGAAAAAAAGTTTATATTATCTTAAAAAAACACATATATTATATATATGATCTAATTTGTTTGGAAAATCAAAGTAACCTCAAAAGAAAAGAGGTCTAGGTGGCTCAATAGGTCAAAGTAACCTTGATATTGGCTTCTTCATAGGTATCTTTGTGTCTTACAGCCTTGGAACACTTGACTTGGAAGATTTTAAGATCATTAACCACTGGGTTCAATGTGAAAAGAGATGAAGAGGAGTTTTTTTTTGAATGCCTACATCAAAAATCTTAACTTAGACTAATTTTTCTTTTGTTCCCTATTCTCCATAATTTTAGTGAGTTTATTAATGGTTTATTTTTTATGAACAAGGATGTGAGAGTGGGGTCTTGGACCAATCTTGTTGAATTAATGGTGTTCTTGAAAAAATTCTAAAAAATTCTTAAGTCTTTTTTACTCTCCTAGTTGATGTCAGTTATTTAATAGAAAATTTTGTGTGTGATGAGTGTTTTGTGTTCAAAGGTGAGAATGTGCAAAAATATTTTAGTAAGTTATGTGTAAGATTGCAACATGTGGACGTCATGGGATCTTTTACTTATCTTGTTATTTAAATTACTAAATGTTTTAAGCAGTTCTTGAGTAATCCTTACAAATCCTAGTTAGTCAATGGTGTGGACATATGAGGTCCTTACAAATCCTTTAACTTACTAGATGGTCTTTAACTTACTAGATGGTCTTTATGCTATGAAAATAAAACAATCCTAGATTGTAACAATGTGGACATGTATAGGTTTGTTACAATTAAGGTTAATTTCTTCTCTACATAGAAGGGGCTTTAGCATCACCTAATTTTAATGTGATTTGTGAGAAAAGAAAAATGAAACACATTTAGAGAGCTCAATAACATTAAATGGTTAGTGAACTAACATTAAAAAAAAATAAAAAATAAAAAACAAATGTAAAATAGAATTTTTTGAAAACAAATATAAAATAAAATATGCATGAAGAAGGATATAGGAAACTAATAAGTAGGAATATTTATATTATAAATGTGTTTTTTCTTTAATTTATTTTTTTATTAAAAATTATATAATCTTATATAAATTAAAAATTATTTTTCTATTTATATTTATATAAATTGTAGTTTTTAAAAATTTAATAATTTTAGAGAACATTAATAAAAATTTCTTTAAAAATATATATTTTATAAATTTCTACGAATATCAAAATGATGAGTTAGTGAGTTGTGTAACCCTCACACATAACATTAAAAATATTTAATACTAAAAGAAGATGGATATCGACTTTCAACCCTGGTGGACGGATCTCTTAAATGTGGATTATTGAAAAATAATTAAAGCTTATTATAAAGAATATATTGCTTTTTCTGATAAAACTTTTTATATAAACTGTGTTTGGATAGGGTTTGAATATCAGTAACGAAGTTGATATGGGGTATGCGAAGCAAACATGTTTCACGAATCTCAAGTTGGATCTGGCCAAAGCCCACGTCGATCCTACGGTTGTGAAGGCGCCACAAATCTTTGTTATCGTTACTTGACCTTTTTTGAGATGAAAAGTAGTATAACTAGTACAATTACTCAAAATTGTGGTTGATAAACGTTCGGACAGAAAATGAAATGCATAGCTAGAAAATGAGAAAATGAGAGTTTATAGTTAGTATAGCCAGCGTGTTAAATCCAAAGTTTAATCATTTAAACGTGGTAATCATATAGTGCTACAGTAATTTCTTAATATGATTAAGTAAATGTTAAAAGGTAAACAGGTTAACTGATGCATTTAAAAATACAAGGAAGTTATAAAGAGAAAAGGACATTTATTGATTTGGGAGGACCACTAAAAATATGCCAGCATCTTCAATTGTTAGCGATCAGATTAGAATTTTAAATTAAATTGTTAACTATCAGATTAGAATTTTAGATTAAAATAAAGAAAAGTTTCGATTTACTTGTGAGTGAAGAAAATTTGACGACACCATGGACATGGCGATGGAACCACAGATTTGGCGAACCCTCCCGGAACAGTGGGAGCCGAGAACTGACATTCTCATGGAAGCGGAGATTTGGCAAGCCCTCCCACAAGATTTGCTGCTTAAGATTTTAGCCAGGTTGCCCGTGCGTGTTTTTGCGAAAATGAGGACTGTTTGTAGACAATGGAAAGAATTGTTATCTTCTCCAGATGCCTGGCAAATAATTGATACAAATTTGACAGTCCACTCCATTCCAGGGTTTTTGGTTCACTTGGAATGGGACGAGGAATGTATTGTGGGAATTTGGGTTATCGAATATTTAGGAGGCGATAGTTCAGAGATGAACATTTACAAAGCTCCTTTGGCTGATGATGTCGTCATTGTGGATGCCTGCAAGAGCATCTATTGTTCTCATAGAAGATGGGATAGATGGGATCTTTCTATAGGCAATTTAGCTACTGGGTCTCGTAGACGTCTGCCTTATCCTCTCCTTCCACTCTGGTGGAGCTTCATTGCAATGGATTTTGATGCTGCACTGTGCTGCTAGGTGAAAACAATAATGTACGGGGACAACCCGATGTCAATAGAATGGTTATACAAATTTATAATTCAGAATCCAATGCATGGACAATGGTTGAGATGATAGTCCCGAAGTTCATTTGCCCAGAGGAAAGGGTATATATTATAAAGGAAAGGTTTACTGGATTATCTCTTCCGTTGACACTAGTCGTATGATAGCATTCACTATGGCAGACAGGCGTTGGGTAGAAATTAGATTGCCTCAGGGTTGCAAATGTGACAACCTGCCAAAACAATTTCAATTAGGTGGATGTGATGGGCGTGTAGTGTTAATGGTTTATAGTTATGCGTGTCTTTGTGATCGCATATGGAATTTGAAGGAAAGGCCAGGCGTTCTGGAATGGTGTGAACCGAATCTGATCTGGAGGCCAGAAGTTCCTAAATTTTATACGGCGGGAGCAAATAGCAGCGGATGGACGATGATGTTCGATGAGGAATGGAAAATATCACTGTGCAGCACACATTGCCCCTTCTCGGCAGCTCGGCAAATCTCTCCCGAGTTTTTGTGTCAGCGTTCGAATCCAACAACGTTTCTTGGCCTCAGGCAGCGATCTTGAAATGAAATAACTTAATGGATATTGAAGCAGAGGCATTTTACGTTGTTTATAAATTATTTACGTTGTTTATAAATATGTGTCGGTTTCCTAACCATGTCACCGAGTTTTGGTTTTATTTTGGATCATTTTGTAAGAAATCTTTTAAATGCCAGGATTCTAGGCGAGATTCTCCAATTTTTTTTTTGAAATGCCACGATTTTAGTCGAGGTTCTCCACTTTTTTTTTTTAAATGCCAGGATTCTAATCGAGATTCTCCAATTTCTTTTTTTTAAATGACAGGATTCTAGTGAGATTCTCCAATTTCTTTTTTTCAAAAATTTATGGCAGTTGCAAACTATTTATGTAATGTTATGAGTTTTACCTTCCAATACTGAACTTTTTTTTAATCTTATTATAGTTTTTTTACTAATAGGAATATGTAAGATGGGAGAAATGTGCTAAGTTATTATTCTTTTCCTTAAAGATTAAATATATTAGTATGAAATTATTTTAATTGTGTATTTAATAAACTAAAAATACAATTTTAGTATTTAAAAAATTATTGGTTTTTTGTATTTATACAATTTTAGTATTGAAAATATGGTTTTTTTGCAATTCATTAAGAAATATCTTTTTTTCAACTTTAACAGTCCATTTTCATCAATACTGAGATTTGTACTCTGTATATTTCCCTCAATTTTATGCAATTGATTTGTTGTTTTGATGTATTCTACATCATTTATTCTTGCAACTTTAATTCTGTCTTCAATATCATTTTTTGCTTTGTTGATAATTACTTCATATTACTCTTAGTTCTTCCACATAGTGCAGCTCAAACTTATTTTCTTTTCCTTTGATGTGTCATACTTCAAAATCTAACTCACTCACTTAAAAAGGTCAACCAGCTCGTTTGTCTTGCATTGAGATCTTGTTAACTGAAAAAAATGTTTTACACCATTGTTATATATTAGTAATATAAAAAAATTTCCTATTAAATAATTTCGCCACATTTTCAGTGCATAAATTAAAGCTGTTAATTCTAGATCATAATTTACTTAGTTTATTTCATGTTGTTTTAATTTGTGTGATTCATAACAAATGACATGTCCATCGTATGTTAGTACTCCCCCTAATCCTCCTTTACTTGCATCCACACAAAACTTAAACTATTTATAAGGCTAAGTCACTTTAAGTATTGGCTCTTTAGTTAATAATCCTTTCAATTTATCAAAACTGCCTTGGCATTTTTTAAGACCAATTAAATTTTGTCCAATTTTTCTACAAT
The DNA here is from genome assembly GCA_032191745.1 of Picea mariana. NCBI lineage: Eukaryota > Viridiplantae > Streptophyta > Pinopsida > Pinales > Pinaceae > Picea > Picea mariana. The sequence goes on from JASDQU010257237.1 coordinate 9,202, forward strand.
GATTTAATAGGATAGACGATTTTGAAAAAACCTTCGATAAACCTCCAGTAATAATTAGTAATCCCCATGAATGATCTTATGTCTACTATTTTTTTAGGAATAGGCCATTCCATAATGCCTCTAATCTTTTTAGGGTCTACTCTCATACCGTCTTCCGATATCACATGTCCTAAATATTGCATCTCCCTTTGATAAAAGTCGCATTTATCAAACTTAACATATAGTTTATGCTCTCTTAGAGTAAATCTCAATTATAGTTTACAGAATATCTTTGCTCCTCCAACCTGATCAAACAGATCATTGATCCTAGGTAGAGGGTATTTGTTTTTAATCATCATTTTATTCAATTAACGATAATCAATGCATAATCTTAGCGTTCCAACTTTCTTTTTAACAAATAAAATTGGTGCTCCCCACGGTGAAACACTTAGTCTCATGTATTCTTTATCTAGCAGTTCCTGTAATTGAATTTTCAGTTATATTAGCTCAGGAACACTCATTCTATAACATCCCTTTGATACTGGGGAAGATCCTGGTAGTAGATCAATAGAGAAATTGATTTCTTTCCTTGGAGGTAGTTCTCATATCTCTTCTATGAATACATCTTTAAATGCCTAAAGAATTGCAAAGTCTTCCAAAATTGGTTTGCTTTATCTTTCCAACAGATTAGTTACTTGAATAGCATACACTTTGCAACCTTTAATAATACGTTTCTTGAATTTCATTGCCAATAATTATCTAACATAAACTAGTTTTTTGATTCCTTGTATTGTTCTTGATGTATTATTTTCATTCTTGTCCAAAAATGACTTGGCATAACCGTTCAGTATCACTTTATGTCTTTCTAACCAATCCATTCCAATAATTATGTCATACGATCCGAAAGGTAACACGTTCATATTTAACTTTGTATTTTGAGCACTTATATTTAATTCACAATCATACACAAATTATATTTAACTTTGTATTTTGAACACTTATACTTAATTCACAATCATACACAAATTATGTTACCTTTCTTTTTTTCCATGTTGCTAATTGTACTAACAAGAATTTAGCATGTTTTATCTTGTTTATCTTGTTCGACTCTACTAAATTTGCGGTAATATAACTTAAACTATCTCCTTGGTCAATTAGTATAGATACACTGTTGTTATGAATTTTACCTTAAACTTCCACAATAGCAGATTGACGATCTGTTTATCTGCCATCCAAAGCTGCATTGATTTTATGAATGCTTATACCAATATATCCAATTGTTGCACCTTCTTGTAGATTGTGGACTAAAGTTTTATTTGTTGGGTTTAAGTGTGCACATTTTCTTTGCAAATGGGATTCTCCACACTACCATCATTTCAACGGTTCTCTTGGACTGTATTCTATCATCTTGAATCCCAAATTAATTGTTTTATTCCCTCCATGAGCTTTATGTGTGCTAGAGAGATACTCATTCCTTTGAAATCATTTATTCATGTTATGGTAAGGGGATCAATTGAAGCATTTATTCCGTTGATTCAGTTTATCCTACTTCTTATCTTTCCATGAATTAGAAGTTTTATATCTCTATTTATATTGTTCATAACACATTCTCACTTTCCTAAATGCCTCATTCAAGGATTCTTCTTTGTTGTTATAATACGTAACAACATTTCATTAATTTCCTATTGATCTTCATAAGATTTCTTTAATTTTTCATTATCAATTTTAAACACATGTAATTCCACAATAAGATTCCTCATTGTTTTCAATACTTGGGTGGTTGAACGTCCTTAAGTGTGATGTTTTGGCTTTCTAGGAAGCTCTCGATTGTTGTTTCTCCCAAATATGTCTTCTTCTCCATTCTGCATTGACATTTTTATCAAGACTTTGGACATAGTCTGTTTGTAACAATAAAATATTATTTGTTAGATTTTTCACTTAGAATCATTTTGTAGTCTTTCCCTCGGACCTAAGTGATGTAACCTAAAGCTCTGATACCATATGTAACAAAACCAAAATTCCATATATAAAAATATATATATATATTATTTTATTCTTAAGAGTAAGTTCTTTATCAATTCTGATCTTGGTAGAACTTAAACAATGAGTTCCTCAAAAGATGTAACCCATAGTTGTCAAACAAAGAAACAACTTATTATTATTCTTCTAAAACACTAAATACCTATATATATATATATATATAATATATATATATATATATATGTGAAATCATGAAGATGAGTGTCTATTTTTTTTGTTTTATGAGAAAAAAATCTATATTTTCACAAATTCTTCAACTTCAAGTATACAAAAGTATTTTTTTTTATTTAGAATTTCAATTTAGAGTAAAAACAAAACTTGTGAAAAATTAAACTTTGATTTTTAACAAACGAAATATTATACTGCAAAATTTTACATTCAGTACACTCCATTCCAGGGTTTTTGGTTCAGTTGGAATGGGCCAAGGAACGTATTGTGGGAACTTGGGTTATCAAATATTTACAAAGATCTGGGTGTAGTGTTAATGGTTTATAGTTATGTGTGTCTCTGTAATCGCATATGGAATTTGAAGGAAGGGCCAGACGCTCTGGAATGGTGTGAACCGAATCCAATCTGGAGGCCAGAAGGTCCTAAATTTTATACGGCGGGAGAAAATAGCAGCGGATGGACGATGATGTTCGATGAGGAATGGAAAATATCACTGTGCAATCCAAAGAGGAGATTAATACGGCACATCACATTGCCCCTTTTCGGCCGCTCGGTAAATCCCTCCCGAATTTTTGTGTCAGCGTTCGAATCCAACAACTTTTCTTGGCCTTAGGCAGCGATCTTGAAATGAGATAACTTAATGAATATTGAAGAAGAGGCATTTTAGCCTTCAATTATTTACGTTGTTTACAAATTTGTGCCAGTTTCCTAACCGGGTCACTGAGTTTTGGGTTTTATTTTGGATCATTTTGTAAGAAATCTTTTAAATGCCAGGATTATAGTGGAGATTCTCCAATTTCTTTTTTTTTTCAAAAATTTGAATGTGCTTACATAAAATCAAACTTCTCGCTTACATAGCTAAATGTTCTTACATAAAATAAAACGCCAAATCTTCGTAGCAGCTTCGTAATTCCCACCGTATTTTAGCTAGAGAGATTTTCCAGAATTGACAGTTTAGCCTCTGCATAGAATTTTACATGATGACGGCCAAACTGTCAATTCTCCATAACACAAAAGCCCATGTCGGTTCGATGGGGGCATTACGTATGCCATGGTCATTTTTTTTTGTTTGTTTTTTAAATAAGGGCATTACGTATGCCATAGTCATTTTTTTTTGTTTGTTTTTTAAATAAGGGCATTATGTATGCCATAGTCATTTTTTTTTAGTTTATTTTTTAAATAGATAAATCGCACAACATGCACTACAGAATTAATTTTTCTATTCAAAAGTGTTCTCTAACTGTTTTTTTTTTTTCATAACAATCATTCCTCACAACCATCCAAGCTAAACCCAATGGAATGATCATAAATGGTTATTAGTGAGTATTTTTGGGTATTAAGTTGTTGTAATTTGTAGTGTAGTTACTCATGTTTATATTGGTTGGAAGACGTTTATATTGGTAGGAAGACAACAAATGAAATCATCCAAATAAATGAAGGGTTTCATTTGTGAAGAAGAGGGTATGTCAATGTCATTTTATTGTTAATGTTTTGAATAAGAACCTAAGATATCCATATTGACATATAATACATATGAACACCAAGATGAAAAAAGATGGCATTGTCATGGCACGTTTGATGAGGTTTAGGTTTTTGCATAAACCTAAATTTTCGAGATAAATTTGTAGAATTTTTTCTTCACAAGAAAATATGTTGCAATTACTTAGAACTTCTGGATGAAGGAAAAATATCAACTTGATCTGGATTTATGAGCTGAACGAAATGAAACCACAAATTTATGAATAATAACAGAGATACAGTAAAAATTGGCTTATATTAAATAAGAAATATGCTGAAAACTTTAAAATGCAAACTGAAAACAAGCTTGCTAGAATGGTGGCAGCTTATCTCTGAGAAGAGATGTGACGACTATGCTCAGTTGCAAGAAGATGAGTACAATGAGGCTATGAATACCTTTTACAATAAACATGAATGCCAAAACCCTAGACATCCAAAAACCTAACCCTAGGAGATGAAGCAAAAAAAGTCATGTGGGCCCCATTGGGGTAAGTTAGTACATTAACTTCCCGAGGTCATTACTTTTTCATATGATCTTCGTTTAGGGTGCACGATAGCTCGTTGGAAAGGTATTGTCGAGGAGTTTCATTTATGAGGATAAATTAGAGTTTTTGGATATTATTGAGGTGCTTGATTGTGAAAAATCATCGTTCAGGCCCTCAAAATGGCCCCAGAAGTTCAGGTATCAAAAAACTGCTAAAAGTAGTAAGTTGCCAAAAAATAGTTTTGAGCCAGTTGGACAAGGTGGGTGGCCATAGAGATCCTCCTGGATCACAACTTCACAAAAAAGATAAAATGAACTTTAACCTTTGGTATCCAATACAATCAGATGATTTTTTTCTTTTTTCAGAAGTGTGAGGTCTTCGACTAGAAGGGCACAGAGGCCCTCGGCTAAGTTCTCAAGGATACAAAATTTGGGGTTGCTTCGACACCCAAGATTCACACTAGTTGGGAAAGTGTACACCTTGGGCATGATGCCAAGGGGCTTGCCCAAGCATGGGGCAGAAGCAACCAAGAGAAGGGGTACACCAAAGAGGTTGGGGCACGCCGACATAAGGAGTGAACCAAGGTTGGGGTGTGCCAGTCCTAAGGGATGCGACGATTGATGGGAAGACAGGTTTATTTAGGTGCATCAATTTCGCGAAGGGGAGCGATGATTCGTTTGGACATAATGGTTCATGAAGGGGCGCAACCCACCCAAAGGACACAATGATTTGCAATGGTGACCTTTAGAGTCCATATAAGAGAGTAAGGACACACATTAGAGGAAGGCATATTTGAAAAAGAGATAAAGAAATATCAACTCTATGATTCTAAGGCAGACTTGGATGAAGAGAGGTGATCTGCCTCGAGGATCCAAGTCACTCTACATGGGAGGACTTGTGCTTCCCTGAGGTGATTCTGTGGGTAGAGTTGGGGTGACCTTCTTTTGGGTTGAGTTTGAGGAATTCTTGTCGTGGGTCTGGGTGAGACAGTGATGAGACAGAACCGCGGGTCTGTGTGAATACTTGTGGCAGAGAACAGATGGTGAGTATGTGGTGGACACACATTTGGGGTGTTCTACAGGAGTTGTGAAAGTTTTTATGGCGAACGAGTCTTGGTGTGACGAATCTCGTGTATGAGTGTCTTTGTGAGGTGACACAAATCATGCGACTCTATCCAATTTGTAAATCGAGCCGATAGTTCTCATATTGTAACTGTTTTTAAATAATAAGACTTGACTTGGTGTTAGGCATGTCTTTTCCACCTGCACCATATATGTGTGCCTCTTGTTTGTTTCATAAGTGTTGTCTTCGTTTCATAGATGTATGCTTATATGACTAAGTGTTAAGTTGTTAACAATATTGTCTAAGTATACAAGTGAGTTGCACTAGACTAGGAGTGTGACACACCCATAGCCTAGAACAAAGTATGAGTATGCTCTAGGTGAAAAGGCATAGTCAAGATGAAGTATCCTTGGTGTAGCCAAGCAACCAAGTGAGAAACGTCGCAATTTTTCACGCCCTCAAGAGATGTTTGATCACAAGATTTGGGTAGGCACACTGTGGGGGATTGTTCATTGTAGATTTTGAAGAAGGTTTGGTGAAATGTTCACTACTATCTCGATGATAGATGGTATTACAACTTGTTCGTTGCATATTTTGAAGAAGGGTATGTGATCTCTTCACCACTATCTCGATGATAGATGGTATCATAGCTTGAAGCACACTCTACCACTATGGTGGTGACAATAGTGATAGAGAGAAACACAAATACATTTTGTTGCAGAGAAGGCTCAATGGGAATGTTCATAGACTTGGTGACTAGTTTAATGGAGTGAACCAATTCATTGCAAAGACTTTGCATTAGACTTACGACATAGGTTCTGGTTTACGGTGTGGTGAAAGGTTGATCTCGGTGCATACATTGTATAGACTGAGAGCAGAGTTTGTGGTGAAACAAAGCACTTGGATAGGGTGGGTGGTCGCAAAGTTCATTGCAAAAATTGTCACATACTTGATCACAGAGATAGTTTAAGAGCAGACTTGGCGAAGGTTCGGTAAGGTGGAATGAACTTTCAAAGAAAGAGTCTGGGTGCAGAATTGGTTTCGTTTGCGATTGAAGTAAGTGATAGAATTGTTGTGTACACCTTCAAGAGACCAAGCACAGAGTTTATGTGGTGAACCAAGCACTTGGACAAGGCAAAAAAATGCAGGACGTGTCATAAATCTAACAACATAAGTGATTGGAGAAGTGATCGCCAAGAGGAGTAGTTTTGGGTTGCAACAAGTGGAATCACTTGGGTGTGTTGGACGACCCGGGGTGACCTAGAGAATCTTTGCGACTATTGGACACACCTACCACACTTAGAGGGGGGTGGTTAATGAGTGTGGGGCTCTTTTTCCCAAAACTTCCCTCTTGCACAAAACTTATCAATTAGCATTCAACATTTATTCATTACTCATTTCTTTCATTTATAACCAGTTAGATGTAGGAACAT
>JASDQU010257239.1:5554-15935 GCA_032191745.1 Picea mariana
GTTGTAAAAAGGCATTTAGAGCCTCATTGTAATCATCTTCTTGTGAATGAGCACAGTCGTCACATATCTTCTCAAAAAATAAGGCGACACCATTCTAGCAAGCTTGTTTTTGGCTGCATTTTAAAGTTTCAGCTTATTTCCCTATTGAATAGAAACCAGTTTTACTGTATATCTGTTGTTTTGTGTCAAGAATATTTTGATAATAATATTTATTCATTTTTTTCTTCTCATAAAACCTAGATCAATGGTATCAGAGCGGTCTTCTCCTTGTCATTCTTAATGCATGTCCCCAACAAGGTCAGGGTACAAATAATTGGGTCTCGAGCTTGTTTCTCTTGAGGACAAAATCCCTCACACGCCCAAGTGACCTCTCATGGCGGGAGAAAATAAAGACAATGGGATAGGATATCCCTTCAAAAAATTTCTCTAGGAATCCCTCACGCAAATGAGGAACAAGATGATGGATTTTGCACAAATCCTTAGGCGGCTACCAACATGCAATGCATCTTCCTCAAACGGAGGCACCGCCCCCTTCAAGGTACAAATCAACTTCGATATTCCTATATTTTAAGGTTAGATAGATGCAAATGTTTTATAAAAATGGTTGAATTTGCTAGAAGGGTATTTCTTTGTCCATAACTTCTCGAATAGAGAAAAGCTTACTTTTGTTCTCCTCAAAGTCGTTCCCCATGTCAAATATTGGTGGGAAAATTTTTTTGATAAAAAGGAAACAGAGGAACCCTCGTTATTTACATTCATGGTCACCTGGGAGTCCTTTAGGGATTATATTAAGGAAAAATACTATCCTGTTGGAATTTATGACGAACTATACACAAAATCGACCACACTGTGGTAGGAAAGAGACCAAGCAGTGCCAAGGTTCACAAATATCTTCCATAACTTGCGCACCAAGCTAGGTATCAAATATTTTGAGAAACATCTAGTGCTCAAGTATTGCAATGGTCTACATAGATACATCCAAGCCAAAAAAAAAATTTGGACATCTCATCCTTGGGCGCGTCCTACCGATATGCCATAAAAATCGAGCAGAAGCTAAAACAAAATATGAAACAATTTGGGCCTCAGAACCCCTCTCAGCAAAAGCCAGGAAAGGATGGCCCAACCTGCAAAACAAAGGACAGAGAAAATACAGATAGCCTGAGGACAACCAGTCCAGGCTACAATCAAAGAAGGACACTGAAAAGACAAATAAAGATACCGGGAAGTGGTGTGACTTCCATAAGAGCCCCTGGCATAACACTGTTGATTTCCACTGAAATAAGTCATTGGTGGTTGAGGTGAAATCCTCTTAATCAGATGCGGGTTCTAAATCTGAGTCAGAACCAGAAAGGGGAAGATGGATCATTAATGTAGAACCCAGTGCTAACGTTGTTACCACCAAGCTTCAATTTGGTGAACTAGACGAGCCAGAGGAAGGAAAATTCCTTTTTCATTCACAGATGTGGGTGAAGGGTACCCTGTTGCACTTCATCATTCATAGCGGTAGCCAGAAGAACCTCATCTCAGTAGAGGTTCTCAAGTGACTCACCCTACCAACAATGTCGCACCCACAGCGCTACACCATCGGATGGCTTGTTGGCACAGGGGTAGACCCAGGATACAACCCTTCAACATCGCACCAACAAAACCCTAACTATCGGCCCTTTCAGAAACACCTACGAAGAAGATGAAGTCTCACCTGAGGTAGAGGCAGGGGTGGTTGCAAGACTCCAGTGTCTGCAACCTTAGCTGGGACACAAATCTGTGATTACAATATTCTAACAAAGCACTTAGAAATTTTCATTCGTCAGTACTTAACCTTTGTCTACAATGCAGATAAACTCTAATCACAGCATAGCGCAGTACTCAACAAGATTCAACACCTTCAAGCACTAAACACGTCAACATCTATCAGATCTAGCATCTTATTCACATCATTAGGCACTAAGCTATCATATTCATCTAAGCATATATCATTGTACTAAGAATTAATCATATGAACCATAAAACAACCATAATGAAAAAATCAACCACAACACAGGATATACGTGGTTCACCCCCAGCCTGGGGCTATGTCCACCAACTCTTCATCTTCTTTATAATCTTTTGTTAATCATCTACATGCACATAGCCATAAGGTCCTACTCCACATAGGATAGGAGATTTGTGTGCACCTTGCCAAATCCTCCTTTCCTGAGATAGGTCACAGCATAAATCCTTTACACAATCTCTTACAGTCACTTGCACTTAGTCTTGCAAGTCTCACACAATATGCACAAAGCATGTACAACTATCACTTGGACTTAGCACAACATCACATGGATGTCTATATCATCTCTTTATTAAATTGCCTAGACATCTATTTATACATTACAAAAGGGCCTAAACATGGGTAAACCCATGGGCCGACATCCCCATACCCGTTACATAAAACCTAATCCCAAAAACACCCTAAAAGGGGCCAAGATCCTGTGATCTCTGCTTCAACTTGCGCTCCTCCTTCGATAGCCTATCGAAGTCCCAAAATGGGTCAAACCTGACCAAGGATCTCCAAAACTTGGTCAAGGGCCAACAGGCCCCCAACACTCACCTATGACTTGTCCCAAATTTCTATGATCTGGGTAGCTCTGCTTCAAAATCCTCGAGCCTGGATCGAGCTGCTTCGACCTGCTGCTGCGCCAAGGTCTCCTGGTCAGTGAAATCCTGAAAAAATTCCTCGTTCATAAGTCCCTCTAATTTTTGTTCGACTGAAGTGACTACTTGTTCCAACTCATCTCCCCATCCTTCAATCTCTTTGAACAGTTGGCAAGCTGCATTCTGGACTAGATGGAGCCTCTAAGTCACTTCCATGACTTTTCTATGTATGGCATGGACATGTTGTTGAACAATGCGTTGTTCATGGGATTGTTTCATTCTCTCAAATGCTGACAAGAGCTTCAGTTGTGCCTGTACCATCGATGCTTGTTTCTTTTCCTCCTAGAGTTGTGACTCCAATGTCTTCAGTTCAGGGTTCTCAATAAGTTGCTCATACATTTGTGCACTTCTACTACTAAGTTGGTTACATTCCAGAGCTAATTCTCTGATTGTCTCAAATGTGCTCCGAGCAGTGGCTTCTCTTTGGTCTCACATGTCCTGCAGAGTACTTGGTACTGTTTGTAGCTCTAGATCTTCTATTCTCTGTTGAATTTGTTGGATGGCTTCAGCAAGATGCGCTACTTGATGCTCCACTGGGTCTTCCTCCTTGTGCTCTAAGCCCTTCATAGAGTGGAGTGCTCTGTTGACTACTTCTTTTACTCTGACCTACTCCACGAGCATTTTTTCTTTCTCATGTTGGATTTGCGTCTTTTCCTCTTCAAACTTTTCTTGGAGGGAAGCCTTCTCCTGCTGCGCAACCCTAGGATGCTCCATTACTTCCTCTTGTGCTTGCTTCAGGGCCACTATGGCATGTTCTGTTTCTTCCTGTGCATGATGAAGGCGAGCTTCAGCTGCATCAGCTAGTCTATGGAGTTGGGTAGGATCATCTCCCAAATTTGTTTCTTCTGATGGAGGAGGGCGAAGTGGACACTACGCAGCTGGAGTGAAGGGTCTATTGTACCCCTCACAGTTCTGCTTCAATTTTTTCATACATGGCCTCTTTATTAGCTTCATTTCTCTGCAAAATATCTTCTGAAGTGACTGATACAGCTACAATGATGAAGTCAAAGTCATCGAGCCTGGCCACAGTCTGCAACTTGATCTTACTAGATTTTGACTTCTTTTGCGATGTGGGTTTCATGGGAGAAACTTTCTTTTGTGAGATGGATCTGCATCATGAGGGGGATTCTATGGCTGTGTTACTTCACCTTGCTTCTATTGATATTATTTTCCATTGTACTCTTCTTTATCTACTTCATCATCACCTCATCCTCCAGGTGATTCTGAAGTAATTTCTTCTGATGCACTGCTCAGTTGTTGGACTTCTTCTATCTTCTTCCTTCTACTAGTTCCAGGTGTATCATACCCTTCACGAGTGACCATCGGGATTCCGATCAATTCGAGATCGGACAACTATGCAGGGTCAATAGGGATAAGGAGCTTTGTAGGCCACTCTTTAGTGATTTATTCTAGGTCCTCCTCTGTGAGTTTGTATTAACTTTGTAGTACTTATTTGTGTTCGTCTCTGCGCACAGTGATGTAGATAAAATGTTTGTCTGCATGGAACTTCACAAATGGCTTGAACCTGTGCAGGGTGTTTGGCATTATATGAGGGATAGCCTCAGTAGCCCTCTTTAACTGCAGGTAGTAGGTGTGGAACACTGCGTTTGATTTCCATTGTTTTTCCATATCACTTGAATAACATAGCGAAGTGAAATTTGTGGCTAAGGGTTCATATGGCTCTAGTTCATGGAAGGTTGCACCTTCCAGGATCTCCCAAGCTATGAATGCGATGAGGATCAACAGCCAGCTAAAATGGAACTCATAGCCCTTATCCTAAGCTTTGCGGAAATATTGGTCTCACTGTTTCACTAAGTACTTTGCCCAATTCATCTGTATCCCCTCCACGCATTTCCCTGGGAGGTCAACAACAAACCACGTGACCTGCATGGGTCTATTTTTCTATACTATCTTACCAGTAATCAACTATAAAGCAAGGTGCACTACGCCACTCTAGATGGAGGATACCTTGTAGCCTTGCTTCCCCTTCTCCACATTGTCATATGTATCTTTAATCTTTTGCACCAGGGCACGATCTACATCCTTCCCTGGGTAAAAGTCTTGTGGGTCTGATCCCTACATGCTCAATCTGGTGATCTGATGGATCAGCACTAGATCAACGGTGATGCGTCTGTCTAGCCACAAATAACCACCATGGAATCTCGACAGCAAGAGCTTAATGCATGGGTTAACCTCCTGGTGGCTTCCAAAATGGGGTATTTTCATCATGTTCAGAATAGTGGACTGCGCGATGTACATAGTCCATGGTTGGGGGATTATTCTGAACTTCTTCCCCTTCGTCCTAGTCAAATGCCTGTGAGGAGAAAGCATGATGAAGTTATTATGATCCCGAGGTTAAATTTGTTGATCTTTAGTGTCATGATCTTATCTGGTTGAGGCTTTCCTGTGTGTATACCCTTCGAGAGGTACACAGTAACCAATGTGTAGTCGAAGTCCCTGGGGACACTATCATGATTCACCGCGTCAACCATAGGTGGGATGTAGTCGGGCAGGATGGAAGGGATTAACTTCACGTTCTCCAAGTCATCTCGATGCTTGGTTATGTTATCATATGCAACTCGTGATGGTCTAGATCCGTGAGCAGTCGACGGGGAGGCTTGCACTCCTCACATCGATGAGGCTTGAACTCTTGTGGACATCACTCTCTCTGCCATTATATCAATTAAAATTGCATCTATTCATTTTTCTACAACGCTGAGATCGTTCGACATGCACGCTCGATATCGGATATCTCAGGCTAATGAACAATTTCTCAATGAAATAGAATGGATGGCAAGGTCTCAATAAAGACATCATAGTAGCAATGAGTTCTCTTGTTGGCTCAGATACAATTCGTGAAAGTGTGCTCAGTGCAACAATCGACGGGATAAGTAGACAATGATGTAACAGATCCTTCCAACAGACAAGAAGCCTTCATCAATGCAGTTTTTTCCATTATGGCACAGTCCCAATGGTCCGATGGTGAGTTTTCTGATCATAATTGTTGTTCTAACCATTCGGGAATGTCAATCTAACAGTTATAATGCCTCCAACGATCAGATCACTCTACCATGGTGAAGTGTCAATCTGAGTTGCTATGATATTTCGGTGAAGTTCAAATTCTGGAGACCTTCCTTCTGTGAAGTCTTCTCTGGAGATTCCTATAATTTCTCCAACTTTGTTTTCTTCTTGTTGAGATTTCTAGCCTTATTTCCTATGATCTGCATTACTAGGTTCCTCTTCCCATTCTAATTCTTATCTTCTCTTGGCACAATAACTTCGCTTTGTTTATGGTCTTCCATAGGGTTTAATGGAAATACTTCTTCTTTGTCTGGGGTAGGTTCTCTATTGTCTTGTATGGACAAGTTTTTCAAGTCTTCTTGTGTTCTTTCAACTTCGACATCCAAGTTTTTGATTCTGAACAACTTCGATCTATTCTCATGTTCTTCTATCAAGTAAGATATTCTCTAAGTCATGAAATATTTTAATTTTTTCTTTTTCTATTCTAGGGCTTCTTCTTCTTTTCTTCGGGTCTGATCCTTCTCAATCCAAAGTTTTCCTAGCAATAAATAAAATGGGGCGTTTTTCTCAACAAAATTAATAACCTCAAATTCTTCCTCTGTCGAAGTTCCATGAGCACTCATAGATGTCTGGGTAAGTCTTCCACATAGGGTTATTAACTTTCCTCTAAATAATCCTACTCCTCCCAATGAAGGAATCATAGCAGGATTTCCTAAAATTTCCCAAATTCTTTCTGTCATAATATTCACCTGTGTTTCCTCATCCAAAACACAGTCTATGTCAAAGTCTCCTATTCTTTTTTCTATGAACTCTTTCTCTTTGAAGATCTCTGATAAGTTATTATCTATGTGGTCATTCATGGTTTCTTTCATTTGTAGTAATACAGTCTCTAATTATTTATGGGGTTCTACCATAGTCTTAGTTTCTGAGGCTTTCTCATGTTTTTCTTGTTCCATATTCATTCTTTCAAGTTTGGAAATCATCCTAGGGAAATCCATAACTTCATGGTCCATAGTTTTACAACAAAGACAACTAGGTCTTTTATTAGGGAAATACTTAGCAAGATGGCTCGGCCTTCTGTAGTTGTAGAAAAGGGTTAATCCTCTCTTCCTCTTAAGTGATCCCCAACCTTTCTTGTACTGCGCACTAGGATCATGGTAGCTAACCTGTAGAAATTTCTTCCTAGGATCCTGCATCCATTTGTTAGTCCAAACATTCTTTCTATGCATAGGAATAACATATCTTTCATTATTTCTATCATATCTTCTCATATCAAATATTATTTCTTCTAGTTGTACCCTAGTTTTCAGACTAGGACAAAATTAATCAAACATACTTAGATCCATACTTTCGAAACAAAAATTTCCACTTATATTACCTTTAACAGAGCACAAATCTTTCATATCTTACCTCTATCGAAGCACAAAGATTTCAGATCTTACCTCTTTTCTTCAGATCTGCTCCTTTCTTAGCACAGAACTTCGTAAGTCACATAGAATACTGTGCACTAAAGAAACAGATATACACATAGAGATTTCTTTCTTTTCCTCAGTTCCCAGCAATCACAGTTTCAGGTCCTGGCAACATAACCATTTTTTGGCACAGGGGCGGACCCAGGGTTCAACGCTTCGACAGCACACCAATAAAACCCTAACTACCGGCCCTTTCGGCAACACCTATGAAGCAGATGAAGTCTCACCTGAGGTAGAGGCAGGGGTGGTTGCAGGACTCAAGTGCCTGCAACCTTAGTTGGGACATAGATCTACGATTACAATATTCTAACAAAACACTTAGCAGTTGTCATTCGTCGGTACTTAACCTTTGTCTACAGCGCAGATAAACCCTAATAATAGTGCAGCATGGTATTCAACAAGATTCAACAACTTCAAGCACTAAACACATCAACATAGATCAGATCTAGAATCTTATTCACATCATTAGGCACTAAGCTATCATGTTCATCTAAGCATATATCATTGTACTAAGAATTAATCATATGAACCATAATGCACAAAGAAACCACAACACAGGATATACGTGGTTCACCCCCAGCCTGGGGCTACGTCCACCAACTCTTCGTCTTATTTATTATCTTTTTTCAATCATCTACATGCACAGACGCATAAGTTCCTACTCCGCATAGGATAGAATATCTGCGCGCACCCATGGGTCGACATCCCCATAACGGTTACATAAACCCTAATCCCAAAAACGCCCTAAAAGGGGTCGAGATCCTGTGATCTCTGCTTCGACTTGCGCTCAGCCTTTGACATCCTGTTGAAGTCCCAAAATAGGTCAAACCTAACCAAGGATCTCCAAAACTTGGTCAAAGGCCAACATGGCTCCACCAAGTAATCAACATCTGCGTCAGCCAATAATGTCTCTTATCATACGACATCAAGCCCTTCAAAGACGAAGTATTTTTTGATGATTCCCCCATCGAAGTTTGTAATGTTCTTTTGGGCCAACCATATTTTTGGAAATGTCATGTTGTATATGAGTCTAGGCCTCGAAGTGTTATTATTACTTTGAACAAGAAATTGTATAGGATACCCGAGGCAGTCCCACCTAGTGTTATTTCCATGATATCTGCCAAGAAATGCAGAGAGGTCATCTCTCAGATGGGGAAGTTTGTTTTCTTCATGATTTGCTCTCAGAATGAGCAAAATATCGCAACCACATCCAGGGTCTTCGCAACCGACCTTTGCACACAGTAGAAGCAGGTGGATAAGGTCATGGAAGAATACTCGGATATCTTCTCCTCACCTACCAAGGTACCTCTACACTGTCAGGTCAAGAACCTCATCATTCTGACCCTCGATGCACCGCTGCCCAATGGGCCAGTCTACCACTTATTTCTATTATAGAATGAGGAGATCAAGCAGTAGATCCAAGAACTACTCCACAAGGGGCATATCTGTCCCAGCTCATCACCTTACGGGAGACCAATCATGCTGGTACAGAAGAAATATGGAACCTGGTGACTCAGCATTGATTACCAGACCCCGAATAAAATCACAGTCAGAAACTGGTACTCAATTCCCCAAATTGATGACCTCCTAGATCAGCTCACGAGGTCCAAATACTTTAGTAATATTGATCTGAATTCTGGCTACCACCGAGTCCTGATAGAATGGACAGATGTATGGAAGACCGCCTTCAAGTAAAAGGAAGGTCTTTTTGAATGGTTGGTCATGCTCTTTGGTTTGAGAAATTCTCTAGCCACACTCATGAGGATGATGGATGGTATCCTACGACCATTCACAAATAATTTTGTAGTGGTGTATCTGGATGACATCCTCATTTATAGAAAGACTTGGGAAGAACACTTACAGCATATTCAACAGGTTCTGCACACCCTGCTGCAGCACAAGCTATGCCAACTTGGAAAAATGATCCTTCGGTATGGACATGGTCCATTACCTATGCTACATTATTGATCAGCATGGCGTACATGTGGATGCAGCCAAGATCTAAGTCATTTGTGACTGCCCAACCCCAACCACACTCATTGAACTTTGGAGCTTCTTGGGCATTTCCAATTTCTACCGCAGGTTTGTGTTGGGATTCTCCCATATTGCATGGGCCCTCAACCAAGTAATCAGGGGTGGTGGTAAGGAGAAATTTGTGTGGGGTCAGTCCCAACAACAAGCGTTCGATGATTTAAATCAACACTTTTGCTCAGCCCCAATACTTTCACTACCGGACCTGCAGCAGCCCTTCGATATTGAGATGGATGATTCATACTATGTTGTGGGCATCATTCTCACTCAGCATCTCCACCCCATGGCCTATCATAGTGAGACACTATCATATTTTTTCTGTAAGTACCTTAATCACGATAAAGAAATGTACTCCATTATGAAATCCTATCACCAGTGGAGACATTACATTCTTCGGAAGGAGACCATCATCAACATTGATCATAAGCCACCACAGTTCATGCAGAAACAAGGTAAATTGTAGAATGACCGCCATTAGAAGTGGTCCACATACTTGCAGCAATTTCACCTCAACATCAAGTATAAAACAGGAAGCACCAATTGTGTCATTGATTGCCTTAGCACACCGCCAGTTGCAGCACTCACCATGGTGCTAGACTCTTGTGGCCATGAGACCTTTGGATGGCCCCAACTCTATGAGACAGACCCAGACTTCGCCACCACCTACCAAATGTTGGGCACAAACACAGTTGTCACTAATTTCCATCTTCAAGACAGGCTTCTATGTCGACTGGGCCATATATGTGTTCCATTAAGTGAGCAAGCTAAGTTGATATCGAAATCCCACTACAGTCGGGTGATGGGACACTTTGGTGTCAAAACGACAGTGCAAATGTTGCAAAAACATTTCTATTGGTTGAAACTTTGACAGGAGGTCAGCAAGTATATTAGGTCCTTGTTTGGGCTTCAAAATGTCATACAAATATCACTCATTACCATACATTTTTCACCTATGCTTCCATTGTATCACTCATTATTCACTACCATGTCACTTCATTTTCCCTAATGTTCATCAATAATGGGTCTCATTTATATTTTCCAAATATTATTTATTTTCAAGCATTTTTTAGAGAAATTCTTGATTAAATATTAGAAAATAATATATTTTACTTCATATATGGAAAGTGGATTGTTTTTGTGACATGTGTAGGTTCCAAGGAAGT
>JASDQU010257243.1:0-15885 GCA_032191745.1 Picea mariana
GTCAGGTCAACAAGGCAGGGAGCCATGTGATGAGCTCGTGCCAACGACCGCCGCCTTGACCCTGCATTAATTCGACTTCACGTCGCTGCAACACCATTAACTCTGGTGTGCCCGACCCTCATTACGAACTTCTCTATGGCTTTTCCGTCTGCAATTATTTCTCATCCTCGCTCGAGGACCAAATCCCACATCCCTCCGCTGCCCTAGCCTGGATTAACCTGGACTTTCATGGTGTTCACATCCCTTGGCCCTCTCCAGGCTCTCTGCATTTGCCTGGAGGACTTATCCATTATCTGCCTTCAAACGAAGAACATTATGCCACGTCAAAGAGGAAGGCCGCGAATAGGCTCTCCATGGCATCCTCCTCGACCTCAAACCTCTGTTTCTCCCCCTGGATCGCCCTCCACGTTCTCCTCGCCGCCTCTGCAGCCCGCGCTGGCACCTCTCGCCTCCTCCACCCCACCTGCCTCCCAGTTCAAATGCCTAGTCATTACTGATAGCTCGTCGGGCTCTTTTTCGCAATTTCCTGTCGTCCCACCGAACTCCAGAACCAGCAAACCTTCTCTTGCACCGGTAGCTTTCTCCTCACAGCCTCCCATGGGGGCGCCACCTCTTTTTCGAAGTGCCTGAAACAGCATGTACGCGTCTATCGAATCCATCCCTGATTCGCAGCTGAAAGAAATTTTAATCACTCTCTATGGTCTGGTCTTCGAACTCCGTCAGAGAATGGAGGACCTCCAATTCCGACTGCAAATTATGGATGGAAAGATCTCGAACCTCCTTCAGATTCTATCCACCTTCCAGGTTGTTTTCCCCTCCACTCCAGAAGGTGCAGCTTCAGCAGAGAAACCCCATGCAGAGCGAGACGACAGGAATGCTCAGCCGCAACGTTCAGCAGAGGTCGTTGTGGAGCTGGTCAAGCATGAGGACACGGAGGCTGTGACAGCTACAGGCCAGCATGTGTATAGCTTGCTTGGAGATGCCCTGACAGCTGCCAACAGGGACGAGAGCAACGTGGACGTTGACATGCATTTGGAAGGCAAAGGGACACCCATTGAAGAGGAGCCTTGGTACGCGGTCATTCTAGCCACCTAGCTAGGTTACTCGCCAAGTGTATGACCCCACAGGGGTTCTTTCCTCTTTAATAGTTTCTTTTCTTAGTTGTAGCTTAGTCAGCTTAGTTTTGTTTTATAAGACTGTTAGACTATCAAATGCTAGACTTACGCGGCTGGATGAACTGGTTTCCCCTCTATTGGGGCAATTCAGTAATTACAGTGCGGTTGTTTCCAAATTTTTGTACCTCTGGTATGGTTTTTTGAAGGCCCTTTATATATAAAATCTCTTACTTACAAAAAAAAAAAAGTAATCTTAGATTTTGCATACAAAAAAATATATATATATTTCCATTTTGAAAAGCATGTAAAAGAAGTGTATTGCACCTTTTCATTTGAAGAGAAAGTTTATTTATTAAGCACGGTGTTCTTAAATATTTTTATTCTTGAGTCATACAAACATCATGAGCTTCATTCTCATTCCCCTAAGTAAAAAATCCAACTAAAATTAGTGTTTAATCTAAAAATCATTAAACATTTTCCTTTTAGGGTACACTAACTAGTTCAGGCTAGGGCCTTGGATTAGGGTGGAAAGGAAAATCTCCAATGCCATAAAACGAGACATAAGAGTATGTGATAGAGGGAGAAAATCCAATTGTCATATAGGAATAACCGAGAGCCTCCTCTAACACAGAAGATAAACAAAAGGTCATGTGAAGAATAGTAGAGGAGATAACCCCTCCAAAACTTGACCAAGCGTAGTGGATTGAGAATATTTGGGGTTTTTTCCTGAAGTTATGTTGACTCATCTAACGTCAGTCCTCTACAAATTTTGAACCTCGTTGAAGTTTTCCTGAAGTGACATTGACTCATCTGGCACCATTCCTATGCAAATTTCAGACTCATTTGAAGTTTTCCTGAAGTGAGATTGGCCCTCTTAGCATCAGTCCTATGGAAGCTTTGTACTTAGTTTGATATTTTCTGAAGTGACACTGGCCTTTTTTTTTACAGTCCTCTAGAAGCTTCAGGCCTAGTTTGAGATTTTTGAAGTGACACTATCCCTTTTGTAGATATTCCTCTGGAAGAACTTCAGAATCAGTTATCCTTCCGATAATCATTGTCCCGACTATCGACTATACCCCCTGGAGGCCGACTACGATTTGGTGACTTTAGTGGCCTATCATTAGGTTGACACACAAGGTGACCATGAGGGGTGTATCATGGTACCTGATATAGGCTCTGCATCACATTGTCAGTACCCTTGGGGCCTGTCATCACAAAGTCGTGGCACTTGAGCTGGGAAGGGATGTCGGTTGGAGGTCAGGGTAATTATTTCTTTTGTCCATTGGATTTCCTTTGTGAGTGCTTTGGACGATTAGGCTTCATATCCCTAGGTATGGAGCATTCAAAAGGGTAGTTTTCTTGGTTTTTATCCCTTTTTTAGTTCTTTAGTTGGGTGTTATGTGTTTTTAGTTTGGCCTTTAGTGAATCTGTTGGGAGATACCTTGAATTGTTGATTCAAAGTAGAATACCAACTGCTTCATATTTCTCGAAGGGTTGAAGGATTTTTGCCAGAAAAGGTGGAACCACCGCCACCTTCACAGAGGTGAAGGCTAGACCAAGCCAGTGCTTTTGATTCTCCTGAACCGAGAGAAGTTGTGTCTGATCTTGTTCCTTTAGGAGAAATCACTTCTACAACGGAGGTAACTCGAATTTCGGAACTCAAAGTTGAAATCTTTGTTATACCTTAGAGTCCTTCGTTAACTAGACCTTACGATCCAGTTCTTATGCAAATAGTAGCTTTTGAGGTTGAAAACACTCAAGTTTATTTGATCGAATGACATATCATGGGAGATAATAATAACATTTTTGAGAGAGGGAGTCCACATACTCCTCTTTCATCGATAGGAGGAGGGGATACAATGCCTCCTTTTCCCTAAACCTAGATGATGAGAATCGTTCAAGTAACAATGTCTCCTTTGATTAGTGGTTCGGTTTCACTATTAGACAGACCTACTTCTACCATGGCTAGTACTCAACCCATGCAATCGATCACTAACACCTTTTTTTTTGGGATGTCATCGATCGATGGAAGTTTTATCCCAATCGCATCTTGGCCAATTATTCAGGGTTCTATCTCAGGAGCAAGGAGTTTGTCATCTCGTTTGAAATATTTTCCTTGTTTAGGGAGTTCTATAACTCCTTGGAAGGTTTTCCTCTATGCTAGAGGGAACATATCCACAATGAATCCTTCGCTTGGAGGTGGATTCTTTCAGTCATCTGGGCCTGTAACAGGGCCTAGTCCTTCTGGTGGTGGGGTGAGGGTTTTTCATCCAATGTTCTGGTTGGTTCCATGTCATTATCTCTCTATGGTGATTTTGGGAATGCTCCATTCTCCTCATATACTATGTCAACAAGGGGAAACCCCTTCCAGTCTCAGTGGAATCCCATGTCAAGGTTTTTTCCCTCGCAAGGGATGTTTGGGTTCTAATCCTTTCCAGTATTCTGGAGGGAAGACGAGTGGACATTTTCATTTTACTCGTTCCAAAAATCATGTTTTTTATCAAAATCTAGGTTATTTTGTGATCTCTTCTTGGAAACCTAGTGCCAGCTCCAATCTAGGTCCTTCTTTTCAAGCTTCCAATCAATCAGAGTTTGTCAACCCTTTAATTCCTAGCTCTATGTCGCAGCCTAGGATACCCTTTCCGGTAACCCTTCATCTACCATATTTGTCAAACTTGATCAACAATATGATTTATCTTGACCTTAGTTGGCCTCCCGTCCCTACCAAACTTCCTTACGATCTGCCAAAAGTTGAAGGTAAGAATGGTGAAGACCCAGGAGATCATGTAACGATGTTTCATTTGTGATGCTCTTTAATTTGTTGAACAATTACTCCATCAGGTTGCAATTATTCCAACGCACCCTCACTGAGAGTACTACTAAATGGTATATAGAGCTAGAGGGGTTGAAGTTTAGAACATTTAGTGATTTTTATATGGTATTTCTTAATCATTTCCAACTCCATGTCCGATATGATGCTATCACGAAACTTTTGGTTGATTTTTTTCAAGATAAATCCACTCACATTTCCGATCACATTCAGGAATGGAGGAGACATAAGATTTTGATTAAGGCCATGGTCCCTCTTGAATTTATTTTAGAATGGTTCCTGAATTCATTACTCCCTTATATTTCTAAGGATGTCATGATTTCAAGAGTGTTTACGAAGGAACAAGTGATATTTAGAGAACAACAGTTAAAGAAAATTTACTCTTGGTCCGACATACTATATGAGATCATGCTAGATGCACCATGATCAACTATTGACTTGATGAAAGAGAAATTTGGACCACGTGTTTATGGTATTGTTGGTTCATCGCAAAGCAAAGTCATATATCTGGTTTATAACCATATGCATCAGTTGTCCATTTAGAAAACTATGGTTGGTCAGGCCCCTGGTTTGACCACCCCCACTGCCCAGTCCATGGATGTACACAGTGTGCAGTCAATGACTCCAAAGGGTCCTCAGCAACCCGAAGCGAAAGAAAAAGGAAAGGGAAAAAAAGGTGGTGGAGGTAACGATAAAAAGGATGGTAATAATGCTAAGAGGGGAAATACTAAAAAGAATAAGGTGAGATTCCCTTGTATTCTTTGTAAAGGAGATCGCCTAACTCATCTAGGCCCCAAAATAGAGGAATTCTAGAGCTTTTTAACACAAAAATAGTCGGTTATGTTGACTAACACATTCCCAAAAGGCCAATGATCCAAGTGGATATTGGTGGCCACCCACCAGTTCCAAATTCCAACTGGCTCATCTGGACAGTTTCCAGTTCAACACGTTTCTCTGTAATGGGGAAATTTATTTGTAATTGTGGATTTTGCACTTATGGGGTTGTCCTGAAGCCCTACACAAAATCCAGGTGGATATTGGTGGCCGCCCACCTATTCCAACTGGCTTATTTTGGAATTTTTCATGTCAGTGAATCTTTATGTACTTCCAAGGCCGTTTTGGGGTTCTAAACAATGGTTTCTTGTCTTGCCATAGTCGAACTATAGACGAAGTCAGAGTTTGACGACATAATTCGTATTTCTCGAAAATACCTTTTCAAAGGGCTATCACACGCCTAAAAAAGAGATCGTATGAAAAAGTTACAACCCTATGAAGTTAATGTACTAACTTACCCCAACGGGGCCCACATAACTTTTGGCGCTTCATCTCCTAGGGTTAGGTTTTTGGATGTCTATGGTTTTGGCATTCATGTTTATCATAAAAAGGCCTTCAAAGTCTCATTGTAATCATCTTCTGGCAAATGAGAGTAGCTTCCACATCTCTTCTCAGAGATAAAGTTGCCACCATTCTAGCGAGTCTTGCACTCTATATTTTTAGTCTCTGTACATTTCTTTCATTAATAGAAATCATGTATTGTTGTATTTCTCTGTTTCTGGCAATTTTTATGTGTATTTCATTGAAATATCTCTGCTTTCATTGCGTTCCAAAAATTATCTGGATCAGCCAAAATATAATGCATGGTGCTTCCTCGATACCTAATGTAGCTAGGGGAAATCAAGGTACCCCCACGCAAGATTCTGGAACATCGAATGCCTATATCATGAAGTCAGATCTTCATTTTCAAACTAGAGCTCATGATTACGGGAATCCTAATTCTGCAAAGAAGGATAAAGAGTCACCAGAACCATCAAACTCTCTCCATATAGAAAAATTGGTGGGAGACACAATGTCTCACATACCAAAAGGTGTGTTCAAATGGTCATCGCACAATCCAAATGCTAGAGCATCTCAAAATTATTCTATTGTTGAAAATTTGTCTCAAATTCCATGTGCTATGTTTTCCTTGGAAGTTCTCCAAAGTTTTTCATCGCAATGAAATGCATTTTTTAATGCTCTAGGGGCTTCTGAATCCTCTAACTCACTATCCATCATGTTTTATACTTCTAACATCAGGCCTTTCCTTCCATATCATGTCACGTTTCATATTGTAATGGTTTATACCATGAAGTCATTTTCGAAAAATATTATTTACACTATTGTGGATGAAGGCACTTCGATGTGTGTCTTGTCGTTATCATGTTGATGAGCCATTGGCTCACCTGAGTTAGCTCTGTCTCCTATATTTCTTAAAACAATCAATGGAAAATCTTTTAGACTGCATGGAATTATCCCTTTTTTCCCCATCTAGTTAGAAGGAAAAATCATTTTTGTCGAAGTGGAAGTGGTCGATGTGTCTCTCGACTATAACCTATTGTTAGGAAGAAGTTGGACATACATAATGACAATTGCAGTTTCCACATTTTTTTTGAGTGCTATGTTTCCCTTACGAAGGGAGAATTGTCACTATTGATTAGATGTGTGTTTCTCATGCGGATCCGACAGAATCACCAATCTCTACGGTTCCATTGATTGAAAATTTGCAGTGGGAAACTGTGAATTGCGGTGTCAAGATGTATACTTCTTTGATGGTTACTTTCAATTTTCTAGCACTGCCCTTAGATGTTAATGTCGTTTTGACTATTCCTAGATGGTATATGTGTAAATATGATATATTTCAAGTTATATCCTTTCAAACTTCCTACTTTGAAGATTCGTGGACTCTTCCTTCCCCATTGGCTTTGGGGGATAGAATGAAATATCCCAGAATGGAAATGCCATTTTATGTAGTGGAAATGGCTTACCAATCCATCAAACGAGCTACTGTAGATGAAGATCCATATCCTACCTCAATGGAGGAAGTGGATCCTGTTTAGAACCTGTATGGACGCTTATTTCTTCCAACTCTCGCGTTTTCTTGGATATTGTTATCCTTTCAGATGAGGCGATTCTAGAGGCTATGATAGGTACTGAATGATATTGGGAAGACTTACAACATAGTTCTTATTTCCTTCCTGATCTGAGTCATGTAGAGAAGGGAGAATTTTAGTCAACTGTGTTTGGAGATGTTGATCGTCCACTAAACCCTTTGGCGACTCGTGGCATATATGTTGAAGGGAACATGGAAAATATTGTAGAGACTATTTCGATCAATATCTCCAACACCCTGGATGTTATGGAATTTTTTTTTTCAGGGAAGACTATTCTCCAGAAGAAATTTGTTTATATACGATGCTTTTTAAGGAGTTTCGTGACTTTTCGCCTGGTATTATGAGGAAATTCTAGGTATAGATCCTAGGATTGTCGAGCACAAAATTGGAACTTATGCTAATGTTAAACCTGTTTGACAGAAATTGTGACCAACTAACCCTAAGAAAGAAACAATGATTAAGGTTGAGGTAGAAAAAACACTTAAAGCGGGCTTTATCTATCCAGTCTCATTGACAGTTTGGGTATCCAACCCCATTCTGGTAGACAAGAAGCAGAGAAACATTCGAGTATACATGGATTTAAGTGATTTAAATAAGTATTGTCCTAAAGATAACTTTGTTATTCCATTTATAGATCAAATCCTTGTTGAATGCCTAGGAAGTGAATTTTTTTCTTTTATGGATGGTTTTTTTGGTTAAAACCAGAAACAAATCTGGCCCAAGGGCCAACATAATACTGCTTTTATTTGTCCTTGGGGAACCTTTTCACACAATAAATTCCTTTTGGCCTAAAAAATGATGGATCTACATTTCAGTGGGCCATGATGTTCTCTTTCCATGACATCAAACACATAGTGGAGGCCTATCTAGATGATATTACAACTCATTCTTACAAGAGGGCGCAACATTTGTTACACCTCTGCCTTGTCTATGAAAAATGTCTCATTATAAAAATCATTTGAATCTCCACAAATGCATTTTCTGTCTCATTTCAGGGTGTTTCTTTGGTTTATTGTTTCGAACAAAGAGATCATGGTCAACCCTTTGAAGGTTAAGGAAATAACATAGTTTCATCCACCGCATACTGTGTGTCAACTTCAAAGCCTACAAGGAAAGGAAAATTTCCTTCAGTGTTTCATACCAAAATATGTTGACATCACTAAAGGATTTATGTGCCTCTTGAAAGAGGGGGTCCCTTTTTTCTGGGATGAATTAGCCTAATGTTTATTCAATGCATTGAAGAAAGATATAGTCTCTACCCCCTTGCTTAGTCCTCCTCATTATAACAAAGAGTTCTTGTTGCATGTGGTAGTAGTTGAATCTACTATCAACATGGTTTTAGTTCAAGAAGATGATGAGCTCAAGGAGCACGTTGTTTATTATTTGAGTTGTGGCTTGGTTGGATCTGAACTAAAGTATTCTCATGTTGAGAAGCTGGCATTAGCATCCTTCCATGTTTTTCAGTGTCTTCGGCATTAAATTTTACTACTCAAGAATATTGTTGTCATTGTCATTAATCCTTTTCAATACATTTTGACTCAGTGAATAATTTGTGGGAAATACAACAAGTGGATTGTCGTACTTTAGGAATTCAATTTGGACTTTGCTTCTGCCAAATCCAAAAATCCTTTAGTCTTCACTGAATGTATGTCAGAATTTCCAACAAAGAATGAGGATAACGCATTTATCAAATTGTTTCCAAACGAGCATATACTCCTCATCTCTTCGTCCGATCCTTGGTATGGAGATATTATCATATATCTCCAGACTTTGAAGTTTCCTTCACATTTTTTATGAGATGAGTGACGACGGATTTTCCACCTGGCGAAGAATTATCTCATTATTGGCGACACTTTGTATCATCGAGGGGTAGATTCAATTATCCATCTCTACCTCACTCATGAGGAATCATAGTTGGTTTTGAATGATTTCCATAGTGGAGCATGTGGTGGTCATCTATCTGGGTTGGAAATATCCCAAAATATTTTGTTCGCTAGATACTTTGATCCGGATTATTTTCGGCACGAAATGAGAGCAGATATATAATAAAGAAATGCACAAAGATATCGTATATATCCAATAATATAACAAAAATATCTAAGAGATGCAACCATAAACACAGAGATACAGTAATACATGATTTCTATTAATGAAATAAATGTGCAGACACTGTAAAAATACAGATGGAAAGACTTGCTAGAATGGTGGCAGCTTATCTCTGGAAAGAGATGTGATGGCTACTCGCATTCGCCAGAAGATGATTACAATGAGGCTCTGAAGGCATTTTTACAATAAACAGGAATGCCAAAAACCCTCGACATCCAAAAACCTAACCCTAGGAGATGAAGCGCCAAAAGTCATGTGGGCCCCGTTTGGTTAAGTTGGTGCATCAACTTCTCGGGGTCGTAACTTTTGCATACGATCTTCGTTTTAGGCATATGATAGCCCATTGGAAAGGTATCGTCGAGGAGATTCATTTTGGCACATCAATCATGCCTTTAGCTAGAATTGAGTCGGGTCAATCCCTAAAAACCTTCATTTAGGCCCTCAAAATGGCCCCGGAAGTTAAAACCTGCTAAAAATAGTAAATTGCCAAAATTGCCAGAAAACTGTTTTGAGCCAGTTGGAAAAGGTGGGTGGCCACCGATATCCACCTGGATCATACTTTTGGCCAACGATCTTTAAGGATCGCATTGAATAAATCGAGAAATGTCACCCTTGCCAAATCTTTTCTAAAAATTTGTGTGAACGTCCTGCTCCTATGTTTCATGATATTATTGTTGGCCCCTTCACCAAGTTGGGGGTTGATTTTATGCCATGCCACCCATTTTTAGCTAGGGGGCATCGATATATTATAGTGTTTGTTGATTATTTTATGAAGTGGGTAGAGGCCATGTCGATGTTTGCTAATGATGGTAAAACCGCAACACTCTTCATGTTTAACCAAGTTATAAGTAGGTTTGGGGTTCCAAAAGAGATTGTCATTGACCATGGAAGTCACTTTTAGAACCGCATGATGTCAGATTTAGCATCAAAATTGGGTTTTAGGAAGGAGAATTCATCTCCTTACTATCCTTAGGAAAATGGTCGGGTTGAAGCTATTAACAAATCAAATTGGTGCTTAATGTTATATCTAAAATTGTGGGCCTACCGAACCTCAGTTAAAAAATGTAACACGCTTCTCTCCTTTTCAACTCATTCATGGGGTAGATGCAACTTTTCCTATTGAATGTGAAATCCCTTCACTTAATATTGGTATTGAGCTCCTTCTTGACACGACTGAATTTGAAGAGATCCTTGTTTACTTAGAACATATTGATGAACAATGTTGAGATGATTCTATAGCAAATTGGGAACATAAGAAGTGTGTCAAGACTCACTATGATAAATGCGTTCGTCTGAGGGTTTTATCCAAAGGGGACCTTGTTTTGGTCTATGACCAGGACAAGGATGCCTTAGGGGTAGGAAAGTTCCACCCTATGTGGCACAACCCGTATGTTGTGCGGCATGTGTTGAATAAACGAGCCTATGAGTTGGAATATTATGTGGGAAATGTGTTGTCAAAGCCCAAAAACGGGCTCTATCTTAAGAAGTACTATGGTTGAGCTTCATTGCTCAAGTGATAATTATTTTTGTAATTATTGTTTATATCTTGTATATAGCTTTGTATAGATTTATTTTTTGTTTTTCCTGCATTATTAATCATTGTGCTTCTATTGTGTGGCATATGTCAAGGGGGGTCATCGATCTATATTGAGTTTTCATATGATTCCAATCGCCACACTTGAAATCTTGCTTCCACTACCTGGGTGATTTATTCGCCCACAAACCAACTAGTTTCCTCTTGAGGTGTTTGTCCTGGAGAAACTACCAATAATGTAGTTGAGTATAGTGTTGTTATTGAGATTTTGCAAGATGTTATGTTACATGGCATTCAATGTCTTCAGGTCTATCTGGATTCTCAGTTGGTAGTGTCATAATTGAATGGTCTCTATCGTATACGTGATCTGGTGTTGCTTTTTCACTTCCTTAAAGTATGGCTTCTGGAACAATTATTTGTTTACATTACTTATGTACATGTTCCTAAACAATATAATCTAGTAACTAAAGCATATGTTAACTATATTCTATATTGGAATTTGTCCCATCAATAACATAAGTACACATCATTTACACATGTAAATATCCATAATTTGCAACTTAGTTGTAATAACGCAAGGCAAAAGTTGTATATATGTATAAATATAATGAGGTCCACAGTTCAAATTCCAGGATTCTAGCCCCAAATGTTTATAGATACAAAATTGTTCCCTTGGCATATACAAGGTCTAGGCTCGAGGCCTGTGAGATCTATCATAAAAAGGTATGACATTTTCCAAACACTGGAAAAGGTGGACCCACATTTGGGGTATACCAACTATGTGATGTTGCATCCCCACTAGTAAATCATCTATGACTGCTATAGGGACAAAATGTGTCAAGGCCTCCATGTTCCTTTCCATGTTATGAAGTGTCTCGAATGCATCATAACTAGCTTGAGCTTAACCTCTTCCCTGGTGCATGTTCCATGGAAATTCAACAGGTCTCACAGGTGTTATATTTGCACATCTAGAGGGTGCATTTTAGTAACATGGATCTCGCCAAAAAGACATGTTAATTTCTTATTTTAACATTTATATACAATTTGTTTAAAAAACAAAACATAAAAACTTAAAAACTTAAAAAAGATAAAGAGTTTACATATCTCCCCAAGAGTTGATTCAGGAGGTATGACCATATCTGGGTCCTGGGAGAAGTCAATCCTGACATATGGACATTCTTCGATGGCGGGTATCTATCATTCTCACCATTCAAATAATTCATCACTGAAGGGGTTGAACACTCCTCCCCCTGCTAGGCACATCAATAGCTCTATCCATCGGATTAATTTTCGCCATGTTCTTTGGTGTTCTCTCACATACATTCATGGGCTTATTCTTGATACCCTCTCAAATAAAAAGGCACAAAGAAGACTCTCAAACCCAAATTTTGTGTTCTTCCGTAACTTGCAATCTTTCACATGTGTCTTCATACAGTTGAGCATAGTAGTACTCCAATCAAACACTATCGGTTTCAGAAACTCAATGGCATATTTCATCTAAGATCGTGATTCCTGGTGTAAAGATGTCAATCCTACAATATGAGTCATGGTATACATGATTCTTTTAAGGCTTAAGTTCTCTATGTGTTTGATGGGTACTTGTGAACCCACCTCGACGGTGTCAGCTTCACAATATGTGGCTATATAATATTATACGGTTAAGCCACCACCTCCTTGGGTTCTCAAGTTCACTACCTCTCCTCTTCATGAGAGGCCTGTAATGAAATATTTATCCTCCATTGTGATATTTAATGGTTTGCCATCAAGCATAAAGGCCTCTACATATGGATGTCAGTAGTATATGAGAAAGTTTAGTAATTGTCTTTGTGCTTGCTTGTTACTTGTTTGGAAAAAATTATGCATGCCACATCGACAAGGGGATTCAATAGCATTAGCATATTCCACCACAAAATTATTGATGACCTCATGTTCATGTTCTCTCCACTGGACATACATCCTATGAAATGTGAAGAAGAAGGGAGTAAGCATTTTTATTTTTTCCATTTTTGCAAACTTGTATGCTATTCACAGTTAGAACAGTGACATATATATGCGATTCATTTTATGTTGAATATCATATATATGCAATTCATCCCAAGGTGAACCATGAACACATAGAGCATGGGAGAAAAAGATAAGCATGCTCCTTAATTTCTCATACAATTTAAAAATTAGATGGATGAAAATATACAACATGGTATGAAACTTACTTGGTCCAAGTGGCGAGTGATTTCATTGCTCCGAGCTCCCAAAATCTTCAATGGAAGTTGAAAGGGTTTTTACCAACAAGGTCAATTTGGCAAGAGAATAACATGGTAAAATGGTGAGTTTCTTACTATTTAATGTCATTTTTTTGACCCAATTACTATAGTTTTGTCATTTTTTATTAATTGGACTAATATTTAATGGGTCTTGTAGTGTTTTGGAAGTATACTTAGGGTAGTTTTTGGCCATTTTTCTAGTTGATCGAGTCTTTTCAAGACTTTGGGTAGGTAATATTTTCATACAACTGGCATATTTGAATAGGTCTCACCCACCTTGCATTTTTCATTTTGCATTTTTAGTTGTGATTTTCTCTTTTCTCTAGGGTTGACCCCATCAACTTGCAATATGAACCCATCTAACTTCTTTTTGAAATATTGTTTTATTTATGGTAGAGACTATCTTCCATGGGTGCCTTAGTTAGAACCCCTTTGCATTTTGGCACCCATGTTGCAATTTTCCTATTAGGCTTGAGAATCTTGTTTAGTCCCACCATGACTTTGCATTGAAGCCTTCATTACTTCTTCTCAATATTTTTTATGGCCAATAACCCATGGGGATCCCTCATTTATGCGTTGAGTTGTACTTGCATTGCATATCGACCACTTGCACTTTTTGGGCCTAATGACGAATTCAACTTATTGTTCTATAGCCACTTGTAAATGCATTCTCGATCAAATGATAGCTTTGCAATATTATGCCTTTGTGACTTGATACCTTTTACCCATGGAGAAGACATTCCCCTGAGTGTCCTTATCTTGCACATGCTTCATTGCATTGAGAATAGGTATGTTCTTTGCGCTCTGGAACTAGTTTTCTTTCCCATGACACTCGTTTCCTCCATTGTACTATAACATTATTTTATTCCTTTTCAAGCTTTATAATATGAAAAAGACAAAAAATAAAAATAAACAAAAAAAGAGGGGGAAAGTGTCTATCTCTTTGTTTGGAAGCAGTCTTATCGCCCTTGAACAAAGAAAATATTTGAGTCAGTGTCTCAATATTTTTGGGTTTAGTATAGCCATAGGACACTATGCCCATTACATAGAGTTGGTACTCCTTCGACTGGTTACTCTTTCAGTTACTATGGAGAGTTCGTTTATGCCTCCTACACAACAAACTTATGTCAATCCCTAAAGTCCATGTTTCCTTATTCACATAATGTGGCGTGATTTTGTTCAAGGGAAGTCTCAGCCTGAGTCGACCGTTCTATAGAAATCTTTGACTTTCTGATTCGACCTTCCCGTGTCAATCAAGTACTTCTCAGTTTCACAAGTATCTTTGTATCTCACTCGTGCTAGTATAGAAGGTCCTCATTGACTTCTTGTTGGAGGGTATGCTCTTATATACTATGACTCATTTCTCTAATAGTATGACCTAGAGTTTCACTATGGGCCTATTTACATCATTGATAGGTGACCTTGCGCTCAACAGATGAGAAACCATCATTGATCGCGGACTAAGCGGTTTCCCTTGTGTTCGATGTCAAAAACCATTATCACACATAGGGATTCATGCGGTACCTTGGTTTCCATTTGACCCCATTGGTGGATTCCTCGTATTTGTTAGTAGTCTTGATTATTGGCTACTATTCAGAGAGTCTTTGTCATGCGCTATTCCATCTGGTGCATGCCAGAGTCGTACCTCAGTGTGGTCCTTACCATATTTCATTCGAGTTCTTCCAAATCTTTGGCCTTCTACTATTCCTCGTGTTGGATGATTGGGGATTCCTTAATTCACTCCTTCCAGTAGATATCTACCTATTGACTTCAACACATCTTGTTATGGGACAGGGATATAGAGTCATTTTTAGTACCTTGGGCCTTGCAATCATTAGTGGCAGGTTCCCTCACTATTGACAGTGGGAATACATCAATGTCCTCTAATCGGTAGATTCTATCAAGTGTTCGACATCATATCCTCTATTCACATTTGTTATATTGTACTAGGTACCTTGACACCCATTATCATCATCGGTGGGTTTTCTCGCATTTGTTAATGATATACATCAATGAATGATAATCAAATGGTGTCTCACTATGTTCGAATTCAACACATTTATTTTCATAGTGTAGACTCGTACCACAATGGGTTGTTTTGAAGACCTTGGGTGAAGTACAAGCATCACATATTTTGTGCTCCTACCTGACATGTATTGATTGTACCACCCTTAGTGACAACGATATTTGTAGAGGATCCATTTTTTCACTTCATTGGCTCCAGATATCCTCTGATTTGATTCTAAGACATATCTCCATTGTGTATCCATTTGTTGCTATGATCTACATTTGCATGGATCCACTATGTATTTTCTCATGGCCATGATTGTTGCTCATATATATCACATGGATCCACCGTGTATAGTTCTCGTGTCCATGGACATCAGTTATATTTTATTACTCATCGATCTGCAATGTACTTGATTTAGAAACCATTCTTCTATCACTCCTGAGAATGGGTATGCCTAACTTGGGAAGATAATACTCTTACTTTATTTATGTCGTAGGTTTTGTTCTTGGACCAGTTGTCTAGGTATTTTCATTTGAACTTACTTCAGTGCATCCTTGCCTCTCAGAGTTATAATTTATTTCAGCCATCAATTTCTCTTTTGAACTCATACATTAGGGGGCATCTGTTATAGCACAAATTGCCACCCTATATTGCATTTGTGAGTTGGCCTAGTGAAACTCATGTGCATGAGTTTCATCCATGTGAAACTCATGTACATACGCTATTTTCTAGTGTGAAAATCATGTACACTCCCATTTTTGTGAAAAATAAAAATATTTCATACTTTTAGGTGGGGTTTATGGGTTTTCCTGGTCCTAAACCTACAATTGCATGTACACAATAGAATGTAACCATATCAACCTATTTATGATGGTATATAAGGACCTATTGGGGTGCATATGGGGGGAGAAAACCTTGGTACAAGAACATATTGTCAGTTTGCAAGCTTCCTTATTCCCTGAATCTCTGAGTAGTATCCCTTGATCTGGAAATTCACTTTCTAGTATCTCTTCCTCTCTCCTATATGATTTTTGGGTGTGTTTTTATCCCTTATGGATCATGTGAGAAAGTACTCCATTGTTGAGTTAATGTTTGAAGAGT
>JASDQU010257244.1:0-15885 GCA_032191745.1 Picea mariana
TAGTTTATTTTGTATACCCATTTTCATCCTCCTATTGGTACTACACATCATACCTTTTTCTCTGGGAACCCCTTTGAAAATACTTGGAGGGCCTTGTGCTTTTATATTAATCATTTTAGTTCTTGGTAACATCCCTTTGATTCTCTTGTTTAGAGAAACTAAGATGAGTCAACTTCATGTCCCAATGAGATCATAGATGATTTTAGGGGCGAAATTTCGCTCATGGGCGAAATTAAGGGGCCTCCAATTTTTTATTAGGCGAATTTTTTGTATTAGAGTGATTTTTTTAAACTTATATAATTAGCTTGTAATTTATTTTAGGGGAAAAATCGTGTATAGGGTTAGCCCATGTTTTTAGGAGGGATAGAGGAAGAAAAATTATATTTAGTCCCTGAAATTTGGAGGGACAATCTTCCATTAGCCAAATTTCTAGAAGTATGGGAATTTCAGATAGCTTCATCACCCTGCCATTTGGTAAAATCAGGGTTTATGGTTTAATTTCACCTTGATTTTGTGGTATGGGCAGTGGGAACTGGTTAGCTACAACCTACAATCTTCCCTCTACCCGATTTCCAAAGAACATGGAGATTTTTGGCCCTCCCACATGGTATAAATTATATGGGATGATGGATCTGAAATGCATTCCCCAGTTTACATCTTCATGCTTATTTGAATTTCCCCTTTGGGCCTTGATGGAACAGAGGTTTACAAATTACGGTTTTACTCTTCAACATTCTTCTGCTACCTCTTATTTCGACTTTGGGCCTTGAGGTTTACTGTTTTAATATTTTACTCGATGTTCTTCTGCTAGGTAATGGGTTACTCCCAGGTTTGGCCCAGGCATCACTCGCAGAGGAGGACCCCGCCTTTTTTAGCCTTCCAACATAAGAGGACAACCCCGCTCGCAGAGGAGGACCCCACTCATGGCTCGACGTTGAGGCTCGACCACACTGGAAAACTAGCATATCTGGATTATGATTCTCTACATTTCCATCAAACAAGTGGTGTAGCCGCGACTTCAGAGAGGTGCTTACTGATTTTCTATTTGCTGAACATATAAGTTAGTGAATGTCTTTTTACATCCATCCGGTGTAATTTTCATCAAAACTGTAATATAAGAGATAACACATTCAAATAGCATTTAATTTGTTTAATGGCATGAAGGTTTCATCATAGTTGATTTCTTGTTTCTTTGCTTAGCCCTTGGATACCAAAATTTCTTCATGATTATCCAGTGATCCATTGACTTGTAGTTTATTTTGTATACCCATTTTGATCCTCCTATTGGTACTACACATCATAGATTTTTCTCTGGGAACCCCTTTGAAAATACTTGGAGGGCCTTGTGCTTTTATATTAATCATTTTAGTTCTTGGTAACATCCCTTTGATTCTCTTGTTTAGAGCAACTAAGATGAGTCAACTTTATGCCTCAATGAGACTATTCGGTTCCACCTTGATTCATGTTACAAATTATTAGTACCTACGTGAGTCGTACTCAGCTTGTGTTGCCCAATATTAACCTCTAGTTGTCCTAGTGGCTTATTGATATGTCATTCAAAATATGTGTTCCCAATAATTGACCATTCCTAGTGGAATGCTTTCAGAACTAGGTGATTGTTGCATTTATTGTATGAACAAGGAAAGTCTTTAGTACACTTCTCATTTCCTTCCCCATTAACTTTTGTTGCCATTCTATGTTAGCCACACCTTAATTTCTACCTAATGTTGGATTCAATGACTCATCATTACCTTGGTTTTCATGGGCCTCCCCTTATTGACTTCAAAACCTATATTCTATGGGTTTTTCTTAGAGGACTATCTACCTTGGCCTCATCTTCATCATTGGTGGGTGCCTTAGAATAAGCAAGGATAGACATGAGTGCTCCTTGACATGGTTGTTTCATACATGCTTCACTTCAACTCATCATTACACTTTTGAGAAATATACACTTGACATTTCAATGATCCAATTGATTCTACCAATTTCTCAAACATTTTTGACATGCATCATACCTCAAAAGGCAGTTTCCCTTCAAGTAGTCCCCCACATCTTTTGGCATCACCATTTTCTTTCAAATATATAGCTCCATTTGTTGTAATTCGAATACTAGGTCTTAGAGTTTACGAACACCATTATCAGCTTTTTGGTCAATTCTGGACATCAATAAAATTTGTTTACAATAGTTTACAGTTTAAATTTTGGTCAATTCTGGACATCAATAACTAGGAGTTCCCTTGTTTACAACAGTTTACATACTACCCATTGACAGATTCTACACCAAATATCAAGGAGTATTTCCAAATCTTTGATCTTGAATACCCTTATTAGAAAAAGGCATTAAGCACTCAACAACATGACTGGGACACCTGTAGTAGCAACTATGTCCATATTCAATTAGTGATGCTCAATATGATGTGGACACATAAAATTGTAGAGAAACAGAGCAAGATGAGTTGGTGGATGAGCAACATTTTGAAGGGACAATGTGGCAAAAAGCCAATTCCATTTCTAGTTCCATGAAGAAGGCGAGCATTTCATTTTCAATATAGCCACACATGGGTTGCTTGAATCGCTGTCAAAAGCTTGTGGTTCCCTGCATCTTCATTTTTTATAAAAAAAATCTTTAGGTTTGAGCAAGTTACTAACCTTCCTCGTGTGGGGATGGTAGGTATCTTAGAGCCTTCACGAAGTCTGTAGAACTAGATTTTTCTTTCTTCATCTAGCTTACATCCCAAAGATACCATTCTTTTGAACTCGATTACAACACCACCAAAATCTATATGATTTGTTTTGGTTTCATTTTTTTGTCTCATGGATGGCTGATGGAGGCGCATACTCAGGGTAATTTCTGTTCCAACTCTTGCTGAGAGCTGGCTATGGATATGTTTCATTTTCTAACATGAGCTGGGAAACACAACATTCTCATTTCTTGTATTTCTTCATTAAAAAATTCTTGCAACAGTCTGTTTATCAAAGCTTGGTTGCAGATCTAAAGAGGAATTTCTTAGACAAATTCAAGATTTCATGCTAGAGTGAAGGTTATCTACTTCTGTAACCTTCAGAAACATTTCAAAACCTTAAGGCAACAAGGATTGCAGGGTTTCAGATCTACATGTTGTGATTTTGAACCAAAATGGATTCCTGGGAGTGTCCCAACTGGCCCCATAGCCCAATGAACCCAAATAAGGCACTGGAACTCACTTCTACAACCATCCCATTTGTCATTTTAACTAAACTTTTGCAAGGAACAGATATGGATATTTTAATGAATATTTGACTCAGATCTATTTTGGATAGGGACACCCTCCACTCACAATTCAAGACCTCTAGAAAGGGAGAACTCACTCTTGGGGCGCACAAGTATGCTGAATGAGACATGGATTGAATTTGAGAACAACAGACTTGCATCAATGTTACCGATTAACTGTTGGAAACCTTGAAAATGCCAAAATTATATACGAGCTGTGATAAAAATTCATAACTCTGGTTGTTCTAAGTCTGAAAAGGGTAATATCCTGTAGGATAACCAGAAAGTTTGAAGGGGAGAACTCAAAGCATCTTGCAAACATTCTTAGAATTTCACCCAGGATCATCTCCGCTTGTGTATTGGCTTAGAGGTTAGGGTGGTCTATCAATTAATTTCTGTGATACTTGCCTGGACTGATTCTTGTTCATCCTTCTATGCATAATCATGTTCAACCAAACTTGAAACAGAGACCCCTATGACAGTCTTGTCATGCCACAAAAATTCCCCTGCCAGTGCACATATCCTCTAGCATGGAAAGAGTCTAAGAGGATGAATCTACAACACCTAAAGCTGATTCATTTTGAATCCAGAATTTAAGAGGGAGGGCTTATACAAGCTTGCATGACGACTGTCTGATTAAATGCATAAATGCACAAATTCATTGTCTACATAATAGCTTTTACAGGAGGTGATTTATCAACCCTGTTTGTGCATGATGAAGATGATTTATCAACCTCCTTATTTTCTATCTATTTATTCCTTACAAGTGCTTGGAAAGACTACTGCAACACTCCTTATACTGAGCCCGTACAACCTTGATACTTGTACCCTTGTTCATGGAAAAATATGCATTGAATAATATTTCAAATAGAGGGATATAATAAAGCTTGAAGCTGATATACTTTGAGACACAAAAAAATACCCTCAAGGTTGAATTTGTAAATCTTAGCAAGTTTGGGAAATCTAAGTCATCCAAAGATCATAAATCACATACATTATTTGGTACCATTGTCGACAAAGAGAATACTGCCAAAGAAGCTGGCATAAAGAATGTGTAATGGAGGCAAGTACAGGATTTTTAAATTCAGCTTAATAAACTGATATTTCCCATAATATTGAGCTCAGTATGGTAGAAAGACAAGAACTTCAAATAAAGAAGGCAAAAATTATGTCCATGCTTGATGAGGTGCACACTTTTTCCTACAACCACAAGATGGCTTTTCATGTTAAGATAAAATTATCTATAGAATATAAACTTGCAAATTTTTTATGCTACCAATGGAAAGGTGAAATGCACTCAAAAGATAGTTATGAGTTTGCATCAATTAGCCTTCAGTTTTAATAGGAAGAAATACATTATGCAGAATCCTTTCAACTAGTCACTTTGATATCTAGACTTGGTTACATGCTAATGGACAATTTTGTTATAGTATGAATTGCATTAATGGTAGATTCTATTTTATTCCTTTCATATTAAAGAGGTTATCAATGTAGAAGCAATTTTTGCATGTTTGTTTTTCCTAGGAAGCTATACTACTATTGTAATCTCATGTTACTCCAAAAAGTTAAATCCCTGTAGGGAATGGCATGCATATCATTTGGTACATAGATGGCCTAACCTTTTCAATGGACTCAATTATGTAGAATATGTTTTTATGCAAAACAATTTTGTGCTTGTTGATCCAGGTTTTAGTCTCTTAATGATTGGCATTTAATTATCTAGGCTTTGCTCGATGCATCTCATTCATGATTTATGATATTCAGTGCCAAACTCCTGGTAATGCAGATCACTTATAATAGGGCATGTACACTGAGAAGCGATTCTTAGTGCAATTGATTGACACATGATCATGTTCAGGTGTTTTCTATTTACTCAGTTTGCATTAAAGTTGTTCATCGTGAACTGATGTACTCTGAATCATGAAACCCATATTTCAGTTGCCTTGTTTGCTATGGATTTTTGTCCTTTTATGATTCCCTTCTTCGAATGCATGATAAAATACCATACTTCTAGGTATTACTAAATAATTTTATTCTTTTGATTATATGAGCCAATAATTTGTTGCTAGAACAATTCTTTAGGAGTTTTACTATATGCCAGGATTCTCTTTTTGATTCTATATATTTCTACACACCTTTTAATGGAGGTATCTGTAACTATCATATCTTTTCACCCACATTTTTGGATGTCACCAAGGCTAGCTAGACAAGCCTTTTTCTCTTGCAGACTTCTTGTTTCAAACTGTGATTTAACAAGTACAACGGGTTGAAATCATGGCATTTTCATGATTCCAATGCAAAGCTTTTTCATATTTCTAATCTATTACCTATCAATTCAAGATTCCAAAAGAAAAGTCTCCATTGTCGATAATAATTGTCGAGAGAAAAGTAAGACCGAGGAAACAAAAAAATTTACAATCAAAGTTTGGCAAGCCTCTCAACCGTTAGGTTTCCCTCCCTATTGATGATCATTTCAAACTCAGCATGAGGCAAGAACCATGATTTGAAGGTAGAGCAGGTTAAAATCATGGAAGGTGGGTGCCTCTGAGCTCAAGTAATGCCTTTGCCTAAATTTCCTAATGCTAGATGCCATCTTTTTTTCTCTCGTCAACTAAATTGGCAAGATGATATTACATGCTGCTGTGATGAAATGCAATTTTTTTTTTCAAAGACTCGGTCAATTTACAACCAAAGAAGTAAGAGAACCATCCAAATATTGAAAAACAATGCTAAGTACTCAACCTTTCTCCCACAAAGAATGGAACAGTACTCTGTCTAGTTACTAGTATGCATATCTCATCTTTCCATTATTACCATTTCAAAAGTTATTGTATAAACGGTATTTCAATATAGCATATCAACATATGGTAAATTATAGTTCTTCAGTTGAGATTATTTCGTCAAGAATATGCCATGATTTTTATTTTCTTTTCCACCATTTCCTCTTATTCTTAAAATTCATCTCTACACAAAGCAAGGAAGAAAAGCAGTAAAAAGGGTAACTATATTTCACATAAGATTAGAGCCTTCTCTTAGCTGGTGATAAGGGGTGCTCCTAAGCACCTTGAATAACCTCATGGATTATCATACTAATACCAATAAATAGGTTTAATCAATAAGCACCAATACACTGTGACAAAAGGAGCCTCAACCAAACTAGTATCAAGATATCGGATCAACTAGTAACACAAACAATTTTTGGCCAAACTATAAAAACTAGTTTGGCTGTGGTGGAAATACCAAAATGTATAAAAACTATAAACTGCGACGAACTTCACAAGAATTGAGTGATGTCATCATTTATTGACCATATCTGTCCCAACCTTACCAATTACAATTGGCAAATCAAAATGGCATAGGTAATGTTCAAATCCCAGTGCCTTCTGGACAAGATAACTCAAAAGGTTTCTTTGTTTTTTATTTAGTCATATATAAAGCATTGATTATCTTCATGGTTTGAATCCAGGTTCCTTTACAACAGTCACAGGGCATTTTGCGTTGCTTATAACATAATTACTTACACTTCCAAGGAAAACCCTATAATACAAAATTGAACCATCAGAAATCAAACATTAACTCAAGTGTACCTAAGTACGGTAGCCAAACTTGTTGGAACAATAGGGTGCTTGAGATCAGCCATGACAAAACCCCCTACGGGGATTTTTTCCTATTGAAACTTAGTGCACTAACATGCAGTTCCTACTATATATTCAGTAGGGTACTGCACTGGTGTGCTATCCAACAGTTAATTACAAATGCAGTGCCTACTATATTTCAGTAGGGTACTGCACTGGTGTGTTATCCAATAGTTAATTGAAAAGGATAATTGTGAAGAATCTGTAGATAGTACATGCCTTTTTATATACCCAAGGCATCTGCTGCCCATTACCAAGATTTCAAGATTAAGGTCCTCAACCGCATCGCATAACTTCTCCCTCGCATCACCCTGATAAACCTTTGTTATCCAGATATGTTCACCCCAACAATGTCTTCAAGATATAGGTGCACACTTTTTCCTAAAAAAATGTCTTGATGAGGTGCACACTTTTTCCTACAACCACGAGATGGATTTTCATGTTAAGATAAAATTATCTATAGAATATAAACTTGCAATTTTTTTATGCTGCCAATGGAAAGGTGAAATGCACTCAAAAGATAGTTATGAGTTTGCATCAATTAGCCTTTAGTTTTAATAGGAAGAAAGACATTATGCAGAGTCCTTTCAACTAATCACTTTGATATCTAGACTCGGTTACGTGGTAATGGAAAATTCTGTTATAGTATGAAATGCATTAATGGTAGATTCTGTTTTATTCCTTTCATACTAAAGAGGTTATCAGTGTAGAGGCAATTTTTGTGTGTTTGTTTTTCCTAGGAAGCTATGCTACTATTGTAATCTCATATTACTCCAAAAATTTAAATCCCCACGGGGAATGGCATGCATATCATTTGGTACATAGACAGCCTAACCTTTTCAATGGACTCAATTATGTAGAATAGGTTTTTATGCAAAACAATTTTGTGCTTGTTGATCCAGGTTTTAGTCTCTTAATGACTAGCATTTAAGTATATAGGTTT
Source organism: Picea mariana (assembly GCA_032191745.1). Taxonomy (NCBI): domain Eukaryota; kingdom Viridiplantae; phylum Streptophyta; class Pinopsida; order Pinales; family Pinaceae; genus Picea; species Picea mariana. Next base: position 7,829 of record JASDQU010257244.1, read on the forward strand.
GATCGGTGAATCTCATTCATGATTTATGATATTCAGTGCCAAACTCCCGGTAATGCAGATCACTTATAATAGGGCATGTACACTGAGAAGCGATTCTTAGTGCAATTGATTGACACATGATCAGGTTCAGGTGCTTTCTATTTACTTTGTTTGCATTGAAGTTGTTCCATCGTGAATTGATGTACTCTGAATCATGAAACCCATATTTCAATTTCCTTGGTTGCTATGGATTTTTGTCCTTTTATGATTCCCTTTTTCGAATGCATGATAAAATACCATACTTCTAGTTCTTTCTGAATAATTTTATTCTTTTGATTATATGAGCCAAGAATTTGTTGCTAGAACAATTCTTTAGGAGTTTTACTATATGCCAGGATGCTCTTTTTGATTCTATATATTTCTACACACCTTTTAATGGAGGTATTTGTAACTATCATATATTTTCACCTACATTTTTGGATGTCACCAAGGCTGGCTAGACAAGCCTTTTTCTCTTGCAGACTTCTTGTTTCAAACTGTGATTTAACAAGTACAACATGTTGAAATCATGGTGTTTTCATGATTCCAATGCGAATCTTTGTCATAGTTCTAATATATTACCTATCAATTCAATATTCCAAAGAAAAGTCTCCATTGTTGATAATAATTGCCGAGAGAAAAGTAAGACCGAGGAAACCGAATAATTTACAATCAAAGTTTGGCAAGCCTCTCAACCATTAGGTTTCCCTCCCTATTGATGATCATTTCAAACTCATCATGAGGCAAGAACCATGATTTGATAGGTAGAGCAGGTTAAAATCATGGAAGGTGGGTGCAAGAACCCTATAAGGTGGGTGCCTCTGAGCTCAAGTAATGCCCTTGCCTAAATTTCCTAATGCTAGATGCCATCTTTTTTTCTCTCATCAACTTAATTGGCAAGATGATATTACATGCTACTGTGATGAAATGAAAACATTTTTTCAAAGACTCGGTCAATTTACAACCAAAGAAGCAAGAGAACCATCCAAATATTGAAAAACAATGCTAAGTACCCAACCTTTATCCCATAAAGAATGGAACAATAGTCTGTCTAGTTACTAGTATGCATATCTCATCTTTCCATTATTACCATTTCAAAAGTTATTGTATAAATGGTATTTCAATATAGCATGTCAACATATGGTAAATTATAATTCTTCGGTTGATATTATTTCATCAAGAATATGCCATCATTTTTGTTTTCTTTTCCACCATTTTCTCTTATTCTTAAAATTCATCTCTACACAAAGCAAGCAAGAAAAGTAGTAAAAAAGGTAAGTATATTTCACATAAGATTAGAGCCTTCTCTTAGCTGGTGATAAGGGGTGCTCCTAAGGACCTTGACTAACATCATGGATTATCATACTAATACCAATAAATAGGTTTAATCAATAAGCACCAATACATTGTGACAAAAGGAGCCTCAACCAAACTAGTATCAAGATATCAGATCAACTAGTAACACAAACAAGTTTTGGCCAAACTATAAAAATTAGTTTGGCTGTGGCGGAGATACCAAAATATATAAAAACTATAAACTGCAATGAACTTCACAGGAATTGAGTGCTGTCATCATTTACTGACCATATATGTCCCAACCTTACCAATTACAATTGGAAAATCAAAATAGCATAGGTAATGTTCAAATCCCAGTGCCTTCCGAACAAGATAACTCAAAAGGTTTCTTTGCTTTTTATTTAGTCATATATGAAGCACTAATTATCTTCATGGTTTGAATCCAAGTTCCTTTACAACAGTCATAGGGCAGTTTGGATTGATTATAACATAATTACTTACACTTCCAAGGAAAACCCTGTAATACAAAATTGAACCATCAGAAATCAAACATTAACTCAAGTGTACCCAAGTATAGTAGCCAAACTTGTTGGAACAGTAGGGTGCTTGAGATCAGCCACGACGAAACCCCCTACATAGATTTTTTCCTATTGGAACTTAGTGCACTAACATGCAGTGCCTACTATATATTCAATAGTGTACTGCACTGGTGTGCTATCCAACAGTTAATTACAAATGTAGTGCCTACTATATTTTAGTAGGGTACTGCACTGGTGTGTTATCCAACAGTTAATTGAAAAGGCTAATTGTAAAGAATCTGTAGACAGTACATACCTTTTCAGCTACCCAAGGCCTCTGCTACCCATTACCAAGCTGTCAAGCTTAAGGTCCTCAACCGCATCACATAACTTGTCCCTCGCATCACCCCAATAAACCTTGGCTATCCAAATATGTTCACCCCAACAATGTCTTCAAAATCTGTAACGAACAAAGGCTTTGTCCCTTCATGGAGTCACCATGTGAAGAAAGGTCTTCAATACAACACTCTCACAAATGTATCATGAAGCATAGTTTTCAAATTTCTAGGTGAATGGGATTTATCCCTGGAAATCATGCCAAAATGTTTTCAAGTGATGCATCTACAAATGCAATTTTATCTCCTTGGAAATTGTTTTTGATCTTACTAGTTGGAAGCAACTAATTATCTTCTTTATTATGCCTAAACTATGGTTGTGTTACAGGAATTTCAAATTAACCAAGCTAAATTGCTAATCAACAACTGATCGATTCTTCTGGGTTATGGGCTGGGCATCAACTATTTCTACAGACTATATGGTTACTATGTTAGAAACACCATTTTTCCCAAAGAGGCAGTAGGTTTTGTTTCATTGGTTGTGTTCAAATAGTCTCGACTTTGATGAAGTTACATAGTGATTTTTGGTGTGGAAAGGACTTCTTTCCCTTGAGATCCTTGCTAATGAGAGAATTAGAAATCAACTAAATGTGGGCCTTGAAATGATGAATCAAGTTGTATAGGGTATAACTGTCAAACAACCTGATGCTAAACAGAATGTAAGCTATCTTAAGGTGACAGAACAATTGAGGCACTTTAGTAGCAAGCAGCAACATATGCTCAACAACATGCTGCTACTTCTTTTGGTAGTGGGGTTCACTTAAATAATTAGATGGGAGAACCTCAATTGAGTTTAAAGGAAGTCGAGGCTTATGCACAAGAATATGATAGCGAGGTTTTGCCTAAAGCAAGATGCACACATGATGGTCTTCATTCTTATGGTTTTGGAACTGGTAGCGTGTATCTAGATTCTGTGAAACAATAGGTGTTTGCATAATCACAACAATGGATGATTGCATCATTGGATCATCTTAATGAGATGCAAAATAATCTATTTGGATGAAATCACTAATACTTTATAAACAAAGAGAAATGCAATTATCTCTTGTTTCAGAAAGCTTCAATCATGGATTATATGTTCTACTTGTTTTTAGTTTAAAATGCACACTGCAAGAATGGTATATTGAGGTGCTTCTATCAAGTGATGTAAATATGTGATGAGACAGGAATTACTTCAAAACAAAAGGAATTATGATGGACCTACTTTGAAGTCCAAACTCTCTTTGTTTTTAAAGCTACATGATCAATTTCTTACATAAGATTTATGAATGGATCTACATTTTAAATGTTATTGCCTACCATCCTATATATGCAGAGACTCTGTAAAAGCCATAGAACTCCTAATTTTATTATTCTTGATATTGGTTAGCTGGAGCAATAGAAAGGCCCATGAAATAATGTAGAACAATTGCATGGGAGATTTACAATATGAAACCATTACGTTAATCCTTGGTGTGATCGCTAACATAGTTTTTGTATGATTTTGATTATTTATGTGTAATGTGGATCAACATTTATTTAAATGTTTTTGGTAATTTGCAAGAGTTTTGAGTTTTGATTGAGGCAAGTTCTTGGGTTTGTTAATATTAAGGCTAATATTAAACCTGTAATGGCCATTTTTGCTGGGTATTTCACTCTTCAATATTTAGTAATGGTTTTAAGTTTAGGAGTGTTTGCCAAATTTAGTGGATAAAATCCATTTTGTGCATCTTCAATTGTCCATTTTTTATACAAATTTTGTTTAAACTATTGTACATGCTTTTCAATTTTCATGTCACATCACAATTACTCACTCTGCAACATATACTATTGGAAATACTTTACAATCATTCGCTGCATATGTATGTAGGGGTTGTACATCTCTCTGACATGAAGTATTGAATGAATGAGAGTTGTCACTGTTTTTGTTGATGGATTTTCTGGCTGTTACAACTTAATTATAGGATGAAGAGGATTGGCCAAAACATCATAAGAATTAAATATGGAGCATATTGGTTTTATCTATTGATTTTTGCAGTTATAAGAGTGTTTGCCTCTTACCTTAATTCTGGATGGCATGGGTTTAAGGGTCAGAATAGATGAAGTGTATAACAAATAAGAATCGCCAAATCAAAAGGCTACTCAGAGGAAAAAATAAATATGAAGCATAGTGTGTATATTTGTTGTCTTTAAAATTAGCCATATTTAATCTTGTTAGGCATGTTGTGGATTTGGAGATTTTGCTAATCCTTTATCTACCAATGTTATTTTTAGGAATTGTCAACTATTCTACTTTTTGGATCCATATATGACCAAAACCAGTCAAACCATGAACAAAAAGGGTCAATATACAATAATGTTATTAGAACCAGACTGGTCATTGCGTCGGTCGACCCCAAAAATCTTACCTTGATCTGAACTGGAAAAAAACCAGACCACAAAATTGGTTGACCAAAAAAAATATTTAAATTTTGAAAAAACCATATATATTCACACGTATCCATATGAATCCAAACCATTATACACAAATATGCAAAGTTTCTCATGTGTATGGAAAGGGTGCATATAATCAAAATAGGATTGAGTTGAATACATATTTGAACCAAAATACATCAACAAAGAGGCTCTAAATGGCCTCTAGGGTCCAAAAATAAGCATAGTAATAATGAATAACCATAGTCTAGACTTTAGACTCTACAATCTGATCATATGGTAGAATCATTTGAATCTGTATCCTCTACGTTCTCAACATGACTAGATTCTACAATGGGATTTTGGCTTGATTCCCTTGGCCTTGAAGGTAGTGATATACATCCAATGTTCAAATCCTTTCACTATGGAATGGGTCCAAGTCCATCAAAGAAAGGTATTCATTGTCAAATGTTGGTGCTTGACTCTCCACAACCCACTTTGATGAGGGATCCTAGTCATCCAAGACTATGTCACTTTCCAAATATGTAAAATGAGTATATTACAGTTTAATGAACACATTTCCCTATTATTATATATGGGTTTTATACTTTATCAAAAAAAAAATCCAAGACTTACAAGGTTTTATAATTCAGTGAAAAATTCGCCAAGATTTTACAAGATTTTATAATTCAATGAAAGATTCACCAAGATTTTACAAGATTTTATAATTCAGTGAGAGATTCACCAAGATTTTACAAGATTATATAATTGACTAAAAGATTCTCCAAAAAAATATATATAGATATTATATAATTGATAAAATAGCCTTCATTTTTTCCTATGTATCATGGGGATTTGTCCATTTATTATATATATAAATTCAGGGGGGGTTCTTAAAATCACCCCTGGTTGCACCATTACAACCTACGTACATCATGTTTTGTGCCCAAAATTAAAAAATGGTGTCAGGTTTCCATGTCACGTCACGAGATCCATGATCCTTGACCTTCCATATACTGGAAACGTCCCTACTTGGCCCTTCGGTTACATTTGAAGGATTTAAATGGGCCATATCCAACTGGTGGAAAGAGAAGACAAAGAATTCAACTTGTGAGAGCAAAGTTACTCTGGAGAAATTATTAACTTCATATTGAGTTTGCATCCCTTTTTTCTTTTGAATCTGAACACATTGTTCAACCCCCAAGCTCTTCCCTCTTTGATGGAGAACCTCACTGTCTCTCTTATATGAGCTTTCCTTTGGTGGAGGATTGGAGTGGTGGAGGCCCAACTGGAAGGAACTTAGTTTCTCAGTTCCGAGACATGCCAAAATGAATTTTTTTCATTCATACACTTCTATTGTTTACATTCTAATAGAAATATTCTTTTCTCGTCCAATTAATGTCTTGCAAATATTTGAATTGTTATTCCATGGGCATATTTGTTATGAATATTGATGAATTATGCTATTATATATGCTCACTTTATATAATATCACCATATTCTTTTGTATCTTGTTTGTCGAGGACAAGTTGCAGGTGTATAGCTTTGAGTCAAGTGCTCAATGATGGACTTCATCGAATGTCTGGACGAGGTAGGCTCTTTATCTTGTCTTGTTATCGTATTTGTTTATATAGCATACTTTAGATTAGATTTGATTTCTGCAGTCATTTTTGTCTGTTGTGGTTTACCCCATGCTATAGAGTGATTTTGCTCGTAACAAAATTGATGACCATACTAGGGATAAAATCTTATTTTCTGGGTTTGGAGTGTTTTTCTCCTTTGATTTCTCTCAGCTACTTTAAGTTTCTTGTCGTCTGATTGCTTGAAATCCTTTTTTCATTTTGAGTCTGAGTTTCTCAGCCTTATCCTTAACCTGACAGTGTTTTAATACATATACGTGGGTTTTCCCTTGACAAACACGTACATACGCGAGATGTAGTTCTATAGGGAGCGTACATATGTGGATTTATCCTAAACAATTGTGTACATCATCCTTGTTTGCTTGATTGCTGAGTTTGGTGTTTGTTGGGTGAGTTTTGATGGTTGCTGAGTCCTCTTGGGTCTCTCTTATAATTGTTAAGTGCCTGTAGAATGATAGGAAACCTTTATTTGGTTGAATTTTGGGGCGATTTTTCTTTCTCATCTTTCTTTTCATTGGTTGTCCTTGCATCTTGGGCTGGGTGTTTGCATCTTGATATCCTACTTGGTTGTCTCTGTTTGCTTACAGTAGGATATTTATATCAGGATTCTATTCAGTCCTTGCATTTTCTTTCTTTTATATCGAAAATATAAAAAATATACATTTTGTGCTATTGGCATTTGATATTTTGGGTTCTTATCATTGATATTAGTACATGTATGGAAAGACTGCATCTTATTTTGAAATTGCAGAATTGAATTGAAAATTGCATTTTGAAAAGCTTATCATTTATTGAGAATTAAAGTTAGGACTTTGCATATTCATTTCTTTTACTTGCTGATTCATAACATCATCAGTTTCATGACCAAATCTTTTGAGTAAAAAAATCCACTAAAAGTAACGCTAATAAATTTAAAATTGATTAGAAACGATTTTATTTTTCAGGGTGCACAAACTAGCTTAATATTTAGAGCCTTGGAATATGATTTTTTGAGTAAACTTATCCAAGGCTATTAAACTCAACATATGTGTCTGACTAAGGGAGTGGTGAAATCCATTGTATAATTGGTGACGTTAGGAGGCTCCGTTCACACCGAAGTTAAGCATGAGTTCGTGTGAAGTTGGTTGAGGAGATATCCCTCCAATACCTTCTTGGCGTCAGAGATATTTTTGGGGATCTATTCATATATGGGGGTATTGCTAGTACCTTTACCTATGTGAGAGGTGATGCTTTCAAGATTTCTGGTTGTGTTACCCTGCCCATACGGTGGAGTTGACTTACGACTATTTGCCTACACATTGATTATATCATGGTGGATTAGTTGCTTGACATAGGTAGCCACATAGGTTACTTGGAGGGGTTATTTTGTAGGTACCCTAGGTTAGATAAGGGTTGGACAACACACAACCTTTATGGAGGATTACCTCTCCGGGGGGATCTGACCGACTGGTTGTTAAGCCCACGAGGGAACTTATAACTGATTCTGATACCTTCGATATTTTGAAGGGAGTCTCGAGACCCTCTTGGGCAAGGCATACCTACTTTAGTGAGGGAGGCCCCTTTTTCAGCTACTATATGCTTTTTGTGTGCATTGGCCATTTTTCTTTACTTTAGTGTGCTCTTTGATTATTCGTTGGCCTTAAGATTTTTTATTTCATCATGAGTTATCGTTTATATGATTAGTGGAGCGCCCGTGACTGTAACATCCCGCTCTGGCGCACTAAGAGAACTTATTATTTGAGGACACTTGCTCGCAAGTGATCTGGACTTTTCTGATATTAATACATTTATACTTGATT
>JASDQU010257246.1:0-15885 GCA_032191745.1 Picea mariana
TTGTGGATGCGGTAAAGGAACAATATTACCCTGTTGGCAACTATGAGGACCAATACATGAGATGGACCACACTATGACAAGAGAGGGGCCAAGCAGTTCCAGAGTTCACCAATACCTTCCATACCTTGCACACCAAGCTAGGTATCAAAGACTCTGAATGACATTTGGTTTTGAAATACCGTGGGGCTCTACACAGATACATCCAAACTGAAATGGAGTTTTTGGACATCTCATCACTCGACGCTTGATATGCTGTTAAAATCGAGCATAAATTTAAGCACCAGAACAAATGGGAGTTCAGGTCTACAAATCCAAAACAACCAAAGTATGACAAAGACATCCCTAACAAACAGTCTCCCCAAAACCAGTCCAAGCCAGAGGAAAAGAAGGGTCACATGAAGACAAAGAAGGACACCGAAAAATGGTGTGATTTCCACAAAAGCCCCTGGCATAAAATCGATGAATATCACTCAAAATAGTCATTGGTGGCTGAGATCAAAGACAAGGAGCCGAACCCTGATTCAAAATCTGATTCTGAAAACACTAGTAAAAGACAGATCATCAACGCAGACCCCAATGCTATTGTCACGACCACAACAATTCANTGAAATACCATGGGGCTCTACACAGATACATCCAGACTGAAATGGATTTTTTGGACATCTCATCACTCGGTGCTACTTATCGATATGTTATTAAAATCGAGCAAAAATTTAAGCACCATAACAAACGGGATTTCGGATCTGTAAATTCGCAACGACCAAAGTATGACAAAGACATCCCTAACAAACAGTCTCCCGAAAACCAATCCAAGACACAAGAAAAGAAGAGTCACGGGAAGACAAAGAAGGACAACGGAAAATGGTGCGATTTCCACAAAAGCCCCTAGCACAACACCGATGAATGTCGCTCAAAACAGTCATTGGTGGCCAAGATCAAAGACAATGAGTTGAACCCTAATTCAGAATACGATTCTAAAAATATTGGTAAAGGACAAATCATTGACGCAGATCCCACTGCTATTGTCGCAACTGCAACAATTCAACTAGAAGAATGAATAGATCTCGAAGAGGGGGAGTGCCTTTTTCATTCACAGATGTGGGTGAAGGGGGCCCCACTACATTTTATTGTTGATAGTGGAAGCCAAAAGAACCTCATCTTAGCAGAGGTCATCAAACAGTTGGGATTGTCGACAACACCATACCCGCAACCATACAACATCAGGTGACTTCGCCAAGGACAAGATCTCTGTGTCAACCAACAATTTCGATTGTCATATGGCATCTAGCCCTTCAAGGATGAGGTATTATGTGATGTTTCCCCACTAAATGTCTGTGATGTTCTCTTGGTCCAACCATATATGTGGAGACGCCATGTTGTTTCTGAGTCTCGACCCCGTAGTGTCATTATTACTTTGGGGGGTCATCTCTACATAATACCATAGGTAGTTCCAACTATTTTTCCACCTAAAAAGTGTTGCAAGGTAGTATCTCATACTACAAAATCCAGCTTCTTTACAATTTTTTCAAAAGGGGAACAGAAGGACACTGCAACCACTACAGCCTCACACCCTGCACCTTCTATCCAACAGAAGCAGGTCGACAAGGTTGCAACAAAGTGCACAGATTCCTTCTGCACACCTTCCTCTCATGTAGCTTGATTTTTTGAACAGCCTCAGCTTCAACAGGTTCATGACAGACTTCCACAAACTAAGCAGCGCGACGTCTCTAGCAATACAAGTAGCTCTCCAAGATGCAGATCCAACAAATATTTTTCCCTCTCCCCCGGGAAATCAATGCAATGGAGACCATTTCTTCCTAAGGAGGGAGGATTGATATAGGTGGATATTAGTGGCCACCCACCTTTTCCGACTGGCTCAAAACTATTTTCTGGCAATTTTGGCAATTTACTATGTTTGGCAGGTTTTAACTTCTGGGGCCATTTTGAGGGCCTAAATGAAGGTTTTTTGATATCTAGGCTCTCAATGATAATCAAAGGCATAATTGAGCCCCCAAAATTAATATCCTCGATGATACCTTTCTAACGAGCTATCATATGCATAAAATAGAGATCGTACGCAAAGGTTATGACCCCGAGAAGTTGATGTACTAACTTACCCAAACGGGGCCCACATGACTTTTGGTACTTCATCTCCTAGGGTTAGGTTTTTGGATGTCTAGGGTTTTTGGCATTCTTGTTTATTTTAAAAATGCCTTTAGAGCCCCATTGTAATCATCTTCTTGCAAATGCAAGTAGCCGTCACATCTCTTCTCAAAGATAAGCTGCCACCATTCTAGCGAGTCTTTCACTCTTTATTTTTACAGTCTCTGCACATTTCTTTCATTAATACAAATCATTTATTACTGTATATATGTGTTTATGGTTGCATCTCTCATACATTTTTGTTATATTATTGAATATATTTTATATCTCTGAGCATTTCTTTATTATGTCTCCGATCTCATTTCATGTCGAAAATTATCTGGATTAGTAGTATCAGAGCAGGTTGCTCTTGATCGTTTTTTCGGTGCATGTCCACGATGAGTTATAAGCATATAAATTTGGGTCTCGAGCTTGTCTCTCTTGAATACATTCACTCTCACACACCCAAGAAACCCTCAATGGCGGAAGAAAATAAAAACGATGGAGCAGACGATCCTATCAATCTGTTGCTTGAGAAAGCTCTCACGTGATAGAGGGACGAAATGATGGAGAATTTTTCCCACATCCTTCAACATATGTCGATAACAGAAGGTGCATATTCATCAAGCGGCCACTTTGGAGGCACCTCGCCTTTCAAGGTACAAGTTAATTTTTATATTCTTGTATTTGAAGGACAGATAGATGTAGAAGCCCTAGAAAAATGGTTAACTCTGCTAGAAGGTTATTTCTCTGTTCACAATTCTTCTGACAAAGAAAATATCACCTTCGCACTCCTTAAATATCTCCCTCATGTCAAACATTGGTGGGAAACTTACTGGGAGAAAATGTCGCGGAGGAGTCTAGAATATATGGGGCCAATGCCACTTGGGATTTTTTTGTGGATGCGGTAAAGGAATAGTATTACCCTGTTGGAAACTATGAGGACCAGTACATGAGATGGACCACACTGCGGTAAGTGAGGGGACAAGAATTTCCGAAGTTCACCAATAACTTCCATACCTTGCACACCAAGCTGGGTATCAAGGACTCTAAGCGACATTTGGTTCTGAAATACCATGGGGCTCTACACATATATATCTAGACTGAAATGGATTTTCTTGACATCTCATCACTCAGTGCTACTTATCGATATGTTGTTAAAATCAAGAAGAAATTTAAGCATCGGAACAAACGGGATTTCGGATCTGTAAATCCGCAACAACCAAAGTATGAAAAATACAGCCCTAACAAACAGTCTTCCGAAAACTAGTTCAATACACAAGAAAAGAAGGGTCACGGGAAGACAAAGAAGGACACCGAAAAATGGTGAAATTTCCACAAAATCCCTTAGTACAACACTGATGAATGTCGCTCAAAATAGTCATTGGTCGTCGAGATCAAAGACAACAAGGCGAACCCCTATTCAGAATTCAATTTTGAAAATACTGGTAAAGGACAGATCATTGACACATACCCCACTGCTATTGTCGCAACTACAACAATTCAACCAGAAGAACCAATAGATCCCGAAGAGGGGGAGCACCTTCTTCATTCATAGATGTGGGTGAATGGGACCCCACTGCATTTTATTGTTGATAGCAAAAGCCAGAAGAACCTCATCTTAGCAAAGGTCCTCAAATAGTTGGGATTATCGAAAACCCCACACCCGCAGCCATACAACATTGGGTGGCTTCGCAAAGGATGAGATCTCCATGTCAGCCAGCAATGTCGATTGTCATACGACATCCAACCCTTCAAGGATGAGGAACTATGTGATGTTTCCCACTGGATGTCTGTGATGTTCTCTTGGGCCAACCATATATGTGGAGACGTCATGTTGTTTATGAGTCTAGACCCCATAGTGTCATTCTTACTTTGGGGGGTCATCCCTACAGAATACCAGAGGTAGTTCCAACTATTGTTCCACCTAAAAATTTTCGCAAGGTAGTATCTCATACAACAAAATTCAGCTTCTTCACAATCTGTTCAGAAGGGGAATAGAAGGACATTGCAACCACTACAGCCGCACCCCCTGCACCTTCTATCCAACGGAAGCAGGTCGACAAGGTTGCAGCAAAGAACAAATATTCCTTTTCCACACCTTCCTCTCATGTATCTCGACTTGTTGAACAACCTCATCTTCAATAGGTTCATGACAGACTTCCACAAACTAAGCAGCGCGATGTCTCCAGCAATACTAGTAGCTCACCAAGATGCAAATCTAGAAAATGATTTTTCCTCTCCCTTGGGAGCTCAACACAATGGAGCCCATTTCTTCCTAAGGAAGGAGGATTGATCCAGGTGGATATTGGTGGCCACCCACATTTTCCTACTGGCTCAAAACAGTTTTCTGGCAATTTTGGCAATTTACTATGTTTAGCAGGTTTTAACTTCCCGGGCCATTTTGAGGGCCTAATTGAAGGTTTTTAAAGATCGAGGTTCTCAATCATAATAAAAGGCATGATTGAGCCGCCAAAATGAATCTCCTCGATGATACCTTTCCAACGAGCTATCATACACCTAAAACAGAGATCGTATGCAAAATTTACGACCCTAGGAAGTTGATGTACTAACTTACCCAAACATGGCCCACATGACTTTTGGCGCTTCATCNCACCATTCTAGTGAGTCTTTCACTCTGTATTTTTACAGTCTCTGTACATTTCATTCATTAATAGAAATCGTGTATTACTATATATCTGTTTTTATGGTTGCATCTCTGATACATTTTTGTTAATTATTGAATATCTATGATATCTCTATGCATTTCTTTATTATATCTCCGATCTCATTTCGTGCCGAAAATAATATGGATCATCCCCCCTTTGATGGATATAAAGGAGTAGTAAACATGATTATCCATTCAAATATAAATGATGAATATTTGTCGACAAGTGCTCATAATTATCATAATCCATAGTCAAATAAGAAGGGTAAGAAAACTTCAGAATATCAGGTCCCTCTCCATATAGAGAATCCTGAAAAAGAGACGATGTTGCGCATACCTAAGGGTGTTTATAAAAGGACAACACATAACCATAATTCAAGATCCACTCCCGGTTATTCAATTGTTGAGGATTTGGCTCAGATTCCCTGTACAATGTCCACTTTGGAGGTGCTCCAGAGTTGCTCCTCACAACATGCCACATTGTTTTCTTCCATAGGAGATGTTGATTCTTCCAGTCTACTCATAATGAAGTATGATACTATTGACGCAAGGCATCACCTTTCATATCATGTATCTTTTCATATTGGTGTAGTTTGAAACAATCTTTTAGTTAAGAGAACCATCATTGATGAAGGTTCTTCAATGTGAATAATGTATTTTTCATGTTGGAAAGTTATCGGTTCTCCTGAGATTACCCCCTCTCCTACACTCTTGACTACCTTAATTGGACTTTTGTTTCAAGCACATGGTATGATTCCTTATTTTCTAGTTACACTAGGGGGAAATTATGTTTGTGTGGATTTTGAAGTAGTCAATGTGCCGCTCGACTATAATCTATTATTAGGAAGAAGTTGGACATGTGCCATGACAATTGTCATCTCGACAGTATTTCAGATTATATGGTTTCCCCATGAGGGAATACTTATGGAAATCTATCAAGTGGTGTCCAACCTTTCTGATGTGATAGCTAACCTTGGTACCATTGTCCCTTTGGATTGAAAACTCTCAGGCAACCACTAATAGAATCGGTTGTGGGATGTATCCTTTCCTTATGGGATCATTTGATTCTCCCACATTGATTTTGTATGTTCACGCCACTCTTCAATAGGTTCATTTTGTTTAGAATGTCATATATGCATGACCCCTGGGCACTTCCCTCACCATCTGGCTCAGTTGAAGGTCGAGTCCATTCCGGGATGGAAAAACCCTTGTTTGCAGCTGAAGTAGCTTATCAAGCCATTAAATAGGCTACAACAGAGCCAAATAAAACTCTCGCCGTCACTGAGGATTATGATATTTTTTCCTGATCCGAGGATTATGATCTTTATCAAGGAAATGACTAGAGATGAAAGGCCATGGGGGGATTTGCATAATAGATCATATTTCCTCCCTGAACTCAATAGAATAGAGAATGGAGATTTCAAGTCATCCATTGTTGGAAGTTTTGATTGGGTAGTCAATCCCTTGGCTGGGCATGTTGTCTATGCCAAAGGAAATATGGATAATATATCAGAGATGATCTTGATCAACATCTCTAATAATCCTGATGTCGTCGAAAATGTCTTCATTGGAGAAGAATTCTCACAAGATGAGATATTTCAATACACATAACCTTTTAAAGAGTTTTGATATTTGTTTGCATGGTCTTACGAGGAAATTCCTGGCATTGATCCTCAGATAGTTCAACATGAAATTCAAATCTACGAAAATGCAAATTCGGTTCAACAAAAGTTGAGGCCTATAAACCCTAGAAAAGAAATAACAATTAAAGAAAATGTGGAAAATTTTCTTAATGCATGATTTATATACCATGTTCCTTTAATGGAATGGGTCTCCAACCCAGTTCTGGTTGTTAAAATGCAGGGTTCAATTCATGTTTGCATGGATTTTCAGGACTTAAGTCTTTTCCTAAAGATAAATTACTGATGGAATTCATTGATCAGATCTTAGATGAGTGTGTGGGGATATAAATATACTTTTTTATGGATGGTTTTTTGGGTACAACCAGATTGAAATTCTTCGAGAAGACTAGCACAAGACAACCTTTATATGTCCCTAAGTAACCTTCGCTTACAAGAAGATTCCCTTTTGTCTTAAAAAACCTGGTGCTACATTCCATCAGGCCATGATGTTCACTTTTCATGAATTGAATCATATAGTGGAGGCATAATTAGATGATCTAACGACTCATTCACAGAAGAGATCCCAACATCTCTTACACCTCTGTTTGTTTTTGAATGATGTCATTACTATCAAATCTGAATGAATCCAAACAAGTGTATATCTTATGCGACCTCCAATCGTATTCTTATATTCATCGTTTCGACGAAGGATATCATGGTTGAACCCTTAAAGGTTGAGGTAATAGTTCAATTTCCTCCCCTACATATGATTAGACAACTTCGGAGCCTCCAGGGAAAGACAAATTTTCTCTGACGATTTGTGTCGAACTATGCCAACATAACAAAAGGTTTCATGTGCCCTTTGAAGAAAGGGGTCCCATTTTATTGGGATGAATACACACAACATTCATTTGATTCATTAAAGAAAGATTTGGTTTTGAATCCTTTGTTGAGCCCACCAACTACAATCAAGATTTCCTGTTGTATTTGGTAGTAGATGAATCATCGATTGACATGGTTCTTGTTTAGGAATATGATGAGCTCCAGGAGCACGTCATCTATTATTTAATTCGTGCATTGGTAGGTCCTGAACTGAAGTAATTGCACGTTGAAAAGTTGGCACTGGAAATATTCCATGTTGTTCAGTGACTTCGACACTATATTCTGCTACGTAAGACCATCATTATCACCATCGTTAATTCTTTCCAATATGTTTTGACTAGGAAAATCATTGGCGGGAAGTACAAAAAATGGATTGTTGTGCTTCAAGAGATCGATTTGGGCTTTGCATACACAAATTATAAGAAGTATTTGGTATTTGTTGAGTTCATTTTGGAGTTCCCATTTGAGAATGAGGAGAGAGAAATGACAGACTCATTTCTGGATGAGCATGTTTTCCTCATCTCTTCATTTAACACATGGTATGGAGATATTCTTATATATTTCCAGACTCTAAATTTTTCTCCAAAATATTCACGAGATGAGAAATGATGAGTTCGTAACATTGATAAAAACTACCTCATCATCATTGAAATGTTGTATCAGTGTGGGGTGGACTTGATTCTTCTTAATTGTTTGACTTTTTTAGAAGCAGAGGATGTATTGAACAAATTCCATAGTGGAGCATGTTGTGGTCACCTATCTGGGTTGGAAACAACCCAAAATATTTTGTGCGTTGGGTACATTTAGGACACAATATTCAAATATTGTATCAAGGTGGTCAAGGAGTGTCACCCGTGTCAAATTTTTACTAAGAAAATGCACGTGCATCCTGCTCTCACATTTCCCGTTATTACTATTGGCCCCTTCACCAAGTGGGGGGTATATTTCATGACATGCCACCTGACTTTGACTAGGGGGAATCATTACATTATTATGGATTTTTACTACTTTAGTAAGTGGTTCGAGGCCATGCCAACGTTTGCTAATGATGGGGAAACTATAGAACTCTTCATCTTTAATCAGGTCATAACTAGGTTTGGGGTTCCGAGAGAGATTATCACTGACCATGGAAATCAATTTCATAACCATATGATGTCAGACATAGCATCAAAACAAGGATTTAGGTAGGAGAATTTGTCTCCCTACTATCCCGAGGTCAACGCTCAAGTTGAAATAGTGAAAAAATCATTGAAAATGATACTAAGAAGAATGGTTAACTCAACTCAAATGAACTGGAAATTGATGTTATACCTAGCCTTATGGGCTTACCGAACCTCAGTCAAAAATGCTACTAGTTTCTTTCCTTTCCAACTTGTCCATGGAGTGGAAGCAATTTTGTTGATTGAATGTGTGGTTCCTTCACTTAAAATTGCAGTTGAGATTCTTCCTAACACGACTTAGCTCGAGGAGTGCCTAGTTTATATTGAACATATTTACGAGCAACGTCGAGATGCAGCCTTAGCAAACAAAGCACCAATAAGCATGTCAAGTCTCAATATGATAAATTTGTTTGTCCTAGGGTTTTCTTCGAGGGAGACCTTGTGTTGTTCTATGACCAGGACAAGGATTCCCTAGGGACATGCAAGTTTAACTCTATGTGATATGACCCTTATGTTGTGCGGTAGGTTTTATAAAAAGGATCTTCCGAGCTTGCAAATTATGAAGGTAATGTGTTGTTGGAGCCCATAAATGGGCTCTATCTCAAGAAGTATTATGCTTGAGTCTGAGGGCTTGTGCATTATCACGTTTGTAACTATTGTTCATTTTGTGCATAGATGGTTTTAGAATTTACTTCGTCCTTTTGTTGCACTAATCATTGGTGCATTTATGCTATGTGGAATATGCTCGAGGATTCATTGATCTACTAAGGATTTGTGGATGGTGATAGTCGCCATACTTAAAACTTAGGTCTGCTACTTGGGTTATCTTTTCGCATTCTAGTCAGCTAGTGTCTGTTGGAGGTGTGGGTCTCGAGGCGACTACTAAAAAATTTGTTGAGTATAGCACAATTATTGAGATTTTGTGAGATGCATTTTCATGTGGACTTAATCGCCTTCAAGTGTTCATGGATTCACAATTGGTGGTTTCATAGTTAAATGGCCTGTATCGAGTTCGTGATCCAATGTTATTACAGTTTTTCCTTAGGGTACTTCTTCTGGAGAATTAATTTGATTTTATTATTTATGAACATGTTCCTAGGAGAGATAATCAATTAATTGACGCCTACGTTAATTACGTTTTAGATTGTCATTTAAATCAATAGTAATGTAAGCACACACATTCACATGTAAATATTTCACATTTGAAAATAAAGTACAAAATGTATTTAATGCACAAAAAATAATAAGGAAACCCACAGATGGGCAGAGACAAGTTAAATAAGTGAATTTTAAGCCTAAATTACAGTGAAATTGAAGAAATAAGTAAATGAAATGAAAGGTAGGTTGAAAATACTTACTTGTTTCAGGTGGCAAGAGGTCTAGTTGCTCCAATATCTGCAATCCTTCATTTAACACTTCAAGGGTTTTGGTCACTTTGGTGGTTTTTTTGGGAAGAATGGTAAAAATGGAATGGTAAATGGCTAAATAAACTATTTTTTATTAAATTTTGAAAACCCACTTCCTATAGTTTCAATATTTTTTCCAAAATTTTCAACTAATGGTCAATATTTTGTAGTGTTATGGTCTCTTTTTATAGGTCTTAGGCTAATGTAGATACTCTTCATATTTTTTTCATCGATTGGATGAACTTTTTAAAAGTCCCTGGGAAGGTAATGTTCTCATAACTAGCATTTAGGGTAGGGCACATTCACCTGAACTTTTGCATTATCAGTTGCATTGCCTCTTAAACCTAGGATAGACCCCATTAACAAGCAATGACACCTTTCTCTTTGCTCAAAAGTGTTTTTTCTGTTTATGGTAGAGCCTACCTTCCATGAGCACTCTAGTCTGGAAACCCCTTCTATTATGGTGCTCATGATGCAAGTTTGTTTTTAGGCTCAGGAGTCTTGTTTATCACCACCATGATTTTGCGTTTGAACTTCATGCTTCTTACTCACTCTTATTCTGACCATTACCCATAGGACTCCCTCCCTTATATATTTCCCACAACAACATTATGGAGTCCATAGTTAAGCTCTTTTTAGACTCCTTAAAATTAAAAATATTGTCGAGTGACCTTGTTCCTTTAACACTAGTTAAATGGTCATGAAGGAATTTCTATTAAACACAAGTTTACCCCTTTTTGGACTGAATAGGCTAATTACAAAAAAGGTATACTCTAGTCTACAAACTAGAAGAGTTCTCCTCGGTTTTGTGTTATATTGTTTCAGGCTCAGGAGACTAAATTTATGAAAAAGGAGGAGGGAGTCCATAGTTAAGTTCTTTTCAGAATCCTTAAATATGAAAATATGGATGATTGATGTTGTATTTATCACACTCGTAAAACGGATTTGAAGAGACGTATTTTCGGAATAAGTTTTACCCTTTTCCGAACTGACCTGACTATGTACGAAAAATGAATACTCTAGTCCAGTATTGTCCAAAAGAGTTCTCCTTGGTATTATTTTATTATTTTTCAGGCCTTGGTGACTAAACTTATGAAAAATACTATCATGGGAGGTTTACCTCCTAAATTTGAGTTGTAACTACATTTCATTTTGACTACTCATACTTTTAGGCCTAATGTCAACTTCAACATGTTGTCGTTGAACTAATTGCTTATACATTCCTATTAGCCCCAACCTTGTATTTTATGCCTTTGCAACTCGACACCTTATCCATGGAGGTGACATCACCCGAGTGTCCTTATCCTACACATGCTTCCTTTCATTGAGCATAGGTATGTTCCCTACACTACAGAACTAGTTTGTCGCTAGTGACACTAGTTTCCTTCACTATAAAATAACATTATTTTATTCCTTTTCAGGATTTTATAATAAGAAAAAGAAAAAAAAAGAAAAAAATCAAAAATAGGAGGGAAAATATCTATCTATTTTATTGGCAACAGTTCCCCCCCCTCCCCCCCCCCACCACCTTGAACAAAGCAATTTTGAGTTGTAATCTGAACATTTTGGGTTAAGTATGGATTTATGAGACTTTTTCTCACTTTTGAGTTTTATCTCCCCTGGTTGGTTATTATTCCAACCATATGGAGCGTTTGTTGATGCCTCATGTGTCAAAAATGTTTCCCAGTTTATAGTTATGATGCTTGGGTCACATAACGTGTTGTGATTATTTTCAAGGGAAAGTTTCAACCTGCGTCGTCCATTCTGCAGTTAGTCTCTCACCTTGTAAGTTGGCCTTCCCAAGTCAGTCTCATCATCACAAGTATCAATGTCTTCATCTAATTTCTTCTAAATATTTGGCCTTCTGCCACCCCTCATGTTGGTTGATGGAGGATTCCTTGATTCCTTCCTTCTAGTGGATCTCTTCCCATCAAATCCGATACATCTTGCTATGGGAGAGGGATCTAGAGTTATGTTTGGTACCTTGGGGATTGCAGTAATTAGTGACAGGTTCCCTCGCTATTGACAATGGGAATACATCAATGTCCCCTGATTGATATATTATACCAAGTGTTCGATGCCAACTCATTTATTCACACTTGCTAGATCATACCATGGTACCTTAACTCCCATTATCATCATCGGTGGGTGGTATCTCAATTGTTAATGGTATACATCAATGACAGGTAATCAAACGATGTATCACTTTGTTCAACTTCAACACATCTATTCATATAGTGTAGACTTGTGCCACATATTTTATGCTCCTTCCTGACTCATATGGTGCCACCTTACAAACATTGGTACTTCCAAAGGATCATCTTGTCCATTCTCTTGGTTACAGATATCCTATGTTCTTGATCTTGAGACATAGCTCCACTGTGTATCTATTCATGGCTATGATCTACTTTGACATGAATCCACTATGTATTCTTCATGGCCATGATTGCTACTTCATATTTATCACATGGATCCACTATGTATTGTTCGTGGCCATGGAAATTAGTCATAATTTGATATGTACCATGGATCTGCATTGTACTTTCCTTGGCAGCCATGCTTATATCACTCCTAAGCATGGGTATGCCCGACTTGGGAAGCAAAACTCTTGTTTGATATTTGTTGACAGTTATTTTTCTTGAATTAGTTGTTTGGGAACCTTCAGGGATACTTAAATGCATCATTTCCTCTCAGAGTTTATAATGTATTTCGGCCAACATTTTTCTCTTCTTACCTCACACATTAGGGGGAATTTATTGTAACACAAAATGCCACACCTATGCATTTGTGCCATGGCCTAACCCTTTCCCAAAGCTTGATAGGCATTTTCCCAAATTGCCTCTCCAAAATCATTTAAAAAACATGACTTATGAGAATATCCATGAGTTTCTCTATTCCAACATGCGAACATCCATGAATTTCCACTTACAACCTGTAGATACCTAAAAAATCATAAAAAATAAAATAATTTTTTGTTTTCGAGTGGGTGTTAGGGTTGGGCTCGGTCCCCAACGTCCCCATGCCCGTACATAACAGAATCCAACTCCCCTAACCTCTTGGGGAAGAGATAAAAGAACCATTGAGGGATAAGGATATGTCAAGTCCCTTGGTGCAAGGTTATGCTGCCAGTATCTATCAAGCCTCCCTTTCCTATAATCCTCTAAGCAACACCCCCTTTTATCTAGAAACGCCTTTTCCAACACCTCTTTCCTATCTATATGGATATAAGGTGTATCCTTTCCCTATTTGGGCTATTCAAGGAAGAGTATAGTGGTTAAATTGATGCTTGAGGGATTTTTGGAGGAACCTAGACAATTGGCTTTGAGGCACTGCTAAAGGAGATACAAGGTTGTAACCTACCTTTCTGATTTGGTGTTAATGGAAGAGTTTGTTTTCCCTCCTATAATGCATTCATTGTATGTTTTTGCTTATTAATTTTAATTCGAATATGATATATGACATGTATACTCTTTGATCATGTAACTACCTTCACAGTAGCCCTTGTATTATGTCCATTTTGCAGGTTGGTTCCAACAAAGGATCAGAAGCTAGTTGAAAGCAAGGAGTTGTATCGACTTCAAACGAGAGACTTAAGGTGTACTCTTTCTCCTTTTTTCCTTCCCTAACTTCTCCTTGTAAAGTAGTTATTCTTTCAATTTTGTATACTTGTCCTGGAGGGAAGATCTCTATATTCTCTATACAGTCTTGGGATGCTTTGATTTTGACACAAATCACAGGGGAAATATTCTATCAACACTAGGGTTCTAGAGCTCTAGTGCAAATCTAAAAACATTTACCTACAATGGTGTTATAACATATTTATCCACCTCATTCAACTAATATGCACCTTATTATCCCTGATGCATTCTCTGCTTGAATTTGGTTGACTAAATCCACTCTTAACACTACAAAATATCCCTCCTTTGCATGTACTTGCAAGTTTCCTTCACTAAGGGAGAAAGTACTCACACCTTGCCTTAAGGAAAGGAGTGAGTGCCTTAGCAAGTGAGTAAAAAAATATTAAATGACGAAAATTACACACATGAGTGGAGTTTACAGGAAAACTAGTTTCATAACTTCCTAATTCCCATGAGTAATGATCTTAACCATCTTGAAATGGTATAAATAAAGCCTTAAAACAGGAAAATTTAGACACACAAGCCCCGTGATACTAGAGTGATCATCAAATCATGATCAGTGAGAGCAATTTCCCCATGGCTTTTATGACCAACGTCTCCCTTGGTATTTCCAAACTCATCCTTTTCCATCTCCCACTTTTGGAGATACATATATAAAACATCCTTGTATTTCTCTTCTTCGAGCATAGAAAAACATTGAAGGTCAAGTAGTCTTGAATGGGCCAAGGAAGGAGGAATCCAAACAACGACTACAATTAGTGTCAATAGCATAAGTCAAGTATATTTCATTATACTGCAACTTTCTTTATAAAAATGGAGAACTCTCTCTCCCCCTCCCCCCCTAGATACTATCTACTTTTGTTTTCATGTTTAATGTTCAGTTTCTAGTGTTGGTACTAATGCTCTTGACTTTAGTTAGTTAGTTAGTTAGTTATTATATAATTCAATTATATTTTCCATATTGGTTTGAGGAAGGTCTTGTTCCATGTTTTTCAAGTTGCGAAGCCCGTGGAAGGAGAAAGAGGATTGGAGCGAGGAAATTATCTCATATCCAACTGCATGGTTACCAAGTAAGTCCTCTTACTAACTTGGTAGTTATTTCTAAATTATTGTAGGATAAGCTAGGAGAAATAAAGGTTTTTATCTTCAATTTGCAATATTTTGAGATTTTACCCTAGTCATAGGATAAAGTTTTCTTATCTGTAATAGAATGGGTGAATCCACTAGGGAATAGATCCTAGATTTGTTCTATGTAGGGTGTGCCATGTTACTTCTATAATTTATGGTTGATTTCTCTATTTTGTTGCCTATTTGATTTCTTATTTACATTCATGTCAGGCCAAAATTTAGGAGTTTTTTTTAGGATTTCTAAATGCTTTTCCCCATTGATTGAAGTCACTTGTTTGTTTCCCTTGGAAACAATGTGAGTACTCACTTGTTACATTTGATTAGGGTTCAATTACTAGCCCCTTTACCTTACAAAAGGAGAAAGTGCCTCCTAGGAAGTGATTTTTCCGGCCTTCAAACCTTTTTTTTTCCTAATTTTTCCTCAGTTTGTTTTCTAGTTTGGTTACTTGATTGTCTATTTGTAGCTAGTAACAATTTACACATTGTAGGTTTCTTTGCTTATTTTCTTGGTTTTGTATGTGTGTTTGAGGGTAGGTGGTCTAATTGCAATTTTAATTTTTTCTTGATTGGTTGAGTAGGGTTTGATAGCTTTTAATTATTGCAAGAAAAGGAAAAGTTTCCATTGGTAGTTTTCATATTGCATTGGATTTTATTTTTAGAATTGTTCATGATACAATTGATTTCATTGAAGAATTAGTGCAAGTTGAGTGCCAATGTTCTTATTATTTTTTTGCTTTGAGTCTTTGAAATATTAGTAGTTGCATGTCCATAACCCCTGAGTAACTAACAAAGAATTAACATGTAATTCCCTATATTTAATAACAAATACTAAATACTGGAGGAAGAAAACCATAAATGGATTTAAAATAATAATAGGTGATAACAATTTTAAAAAATAATAAATTAACCAATAAATAATAAAATTATGATAATAATAACTAGTAGTAAACTAATATATTAGAAAGGAAAGTAATGGAAAGAAAAGGGAAATTACTAATTGTAAGTAATAGAAAATCTAAATGAAGAAAAAAATAAAAATAAAATTGCATGATGACAACTAGAACTCATGCATAGATCTTTTCACATGGATGGATTCTGTTTAATGAAGGAAGAGAAGGGACTAAAGAGGTTTTGGGGCTCTAGGAAAATCTTGAATTGAGGAATTAGAGGTTGGAATAGGAGGTTGATCGAGGGCTTAGTAGGGGTCTCAATTATGTTCATTGAGAGGTTGGTTGGGAG
>JASDQU010257250.1:0-10998 GCA_032191745.1 Picea mariana
GAAGCTCCATAGTAAATATCAGCCATCAGTTGTTGAGGAGCCATGGAGTGTATATCCACCCCACTCTGCATGTTCACCAGTTCGATGTTCAAAAGAAATGAGAGAAGAAGGTGTGAAATTATCCAAAGCCAGAAGTTCCGAAGCACTGAAGTTTCAAATAAGAGCCTATCATCTTAGCGCTTGGTTGTAGCTTGTAGTCACATGATTTGGGGACCAGATAAAAAGAGGGCTAGCGCTCTAATTTTTGTTTTAAAATAGAAAAAGGCTTAGAGAAGGAACCTTGAGGATTCTTGATTGAGCAGACCGCATCGAAAAAAGTAATAAAATTTGTGCAAAGGAGGCACAATTAGAGTTACTGAAAACCCTGCAAGCGCTGCCAGGTGTGCATAGATCTAGTGCAAGGAGTACACATAGTGTCAGGAGGGCACAATAATCCTTTGAGGGAGTGAAGGGATGAGACCCTTCGGAAGTCACAACAAGTTCAAAGCTCAGGAGAGATAACACAATTGCACATAGATGAACTTGCTTCAAGTTCAGGAGCTTAGGATGGAGGAGCTACTACAACCGTCAGATTGGTTATGAGATTTGATCTAGACCATCAAAGATCTATGTACATACAAGGAGGAGTGCACAGAATAGGAAGAAAGATCCCAACCATTGGATCTAAGCACGAAGGACATAGATTCTTCAGATATAGGTAAGTTTCATGAAGGTTAATTCCCGAAGTCCTTCGGACTTCATGAAATTCAGGAATTTTGATCTCAAGTGCACAGGAGATTGAAATCATTGAATTTACGAAGTGGATAGGGACCACCCATTGTTAGGAGGGATAGGTGGCGATAGATTTGAAACTCTGAAGCAACAACACTCTGAGAGTTTTCAATGGGGAAGCATGTAAGATCGCAGAAGCTCCAAAGGCTGTAGTAGATTCTATCCATTGGCACCCAAAAGTATGTTTCAACAGATTTGAAAATCCAAAGAAGCAACACTCCAAGATTTTTCAATCAAAGAGTGTGAAAAAATCCTGAAGGCTCGAAGTGCAGAAGTAAATCCTAGTCGTTGGCGTAGGAGGACATGTGAGAATTTATCGATGACTACGAAGAATTTTAAATGTGGTACCTCAAAAATCCTTGAATCCTGGAGTAGCGGAGAATATCTCAACCATCTGTCATTGGGAGACACTTGGAAAAAGATCCTTCATTTCAGAGGAAGCCAGTGCAAAAGGGTGGAGAACTTCTGAATTCGTTGGTAGTTGAAGGAGATATGGGTCGTTGATCCTGCATGGATAGGTGTCACCAAATACTTCACTCCGGAGTAGTAACACTCCAGAGGAATATGGATTTGGGTGGAGAAAGAAATCCCGAAGGCTGGAGAGTCAAAGTTCATCTACGTCGTCCATCAACAGAGGAAAAGTGTCATCATATCCTTCACTTCGAAGGTGTTGGGCCCCAACAACTCCCCTTAATTTTTACAAAATTTAAATGGCCCCTATTAGAATCTTGATAATTATAATGAGCTACATAATCAACCTTTTCAAATAGTTCCATTCCTTGGCTTGCTTTGAGACAAACTTAAGACATTCACTTTAGTATGAGTCATTTATTACAAGAGTATGTGTCAAAAGTTAAAAACGAGTATAAAAATCTCAATTTAAACAAAAACGTTAATTTTTATCAAATGTTTACTTTTGGTTAAATTATGATTATGTGTTTAGTCTTTTGCTCATTAGCAAGTTTGACTATTTTGAATAATGTGTTCAATACTTCATCAAATTTTATTTTGGTTGGTTTCTCATTTTCATGAAATCATTTGGTGATATTAATTAATTAAATTATTTTTTCACTTTGCATCTCATAATAATAATAATAATAAAAGAATTATCTATGATTTGTTTGATTTTATTCTCTTCTCCATTAACTTGAAGCTTCTATAATTAAGATCATATTTGAAAGGAAAATATAAATAATGTTTGTTTATAAGTTATAGTTAGTTTAAATTCATTTTTGATTTTTCAAGATTTTGTTTTATTCACAATTTTTAGGTTATTAATTTAGGTTTCTTTTTGTTTCACAGGTTTCTATTATCAAATATTTGATACGGATCTGATAATGGCTTGATTTTATTATCCAAATACGTTTAAGATGATTGATCCAAAAATAATTTTGGATTGCTACAAAAAAATTTATGAGCAACAACAGATAAAATTTGGAAATGTGTCAAGATCAGACACATGATTTTACAAAACTAATTTCAGCCAAACCGTGAGGAATTTGGAGAAACGGTTGAAAACCTAGAACCAAAATGGACCCATTTATCTTCCACTTAGAGATTTTCCCAAACAAATGCACGATGTGAGAGATATTTGGGTCTCTTTTAGAGGCAAATTTCAGGTGGCGGAAATTAATAGTGACGCCTCATTAATTTTTATAAATATATGAGAAAGATCAGAGCCATAGGAGATCAAAGAATTGGAGAGGAGGATTTTAATCCTTTCTCTTTTGTATATTATTTCTTTTGTAAACTTTTTTATTTTTTTGTCAAATGGAGTAATGGATGGCTGGAAGCTTTGGGAGAATGGACGAGTATTTTTAAAGAAGAATATGAAATTCCAAGTTGCTTAATGGCTTTTGTCCTGTAAGTAAAATGGTTTTATTTTCATATAATATCTTCATATTCTTTCAATAATTGATTATGCATTGATTTAAATAGCTTTAGTCTTTTTTATCAATACATGGTTAATTATTATTATTTATATATTAATTTTTCCAATATTGGGCATGTGATTTTGAGAAAGAATATGGGAAAGTAATTCATCTTTGGCTTTAGACTTGTGTGATACTTATTCCATTTAATTTTTTCATTATTTTTGTATTATGAAACTGTTATTATGGTTGATTTTAGCTTTAGCTTGTCATCATATGGTGTTTTCATACTGTTAAATGTTATATGCTGCCCATAATTTCTTATTCCATTTTTTTTTTATGTGTGATCAATCGATCATTTGATTATTATGGAATTTATTTATAATGTTAAATGATGGATAATATCAATACCCAGAATTGAGTTTTCTTTCGTTCTTAAATATTGATTATCTTAAGATCACACGGTTTTTAAGTAGTTGTCTTCTTGTTGTTATTAATTTACTCCAAAAATACTTCTTTGAATGTATTCTAGAAGTTCTAGTATTGTTCTGTTATAGGTTTCTCTTAACAACAGTATAGGCTGGAGCTCATACAACACAGAAAGATAAATACCAGTTTCATTGATTAGCGACAGATTATTATGTGTGTTATTTAGTTAAGTTGTTTATGAATGAAACAATGAATGTATGGTTCGGCTTTCACTATCCACATGTTCATGTTTCATTAATTTTTTTTGCAAGATTCTTTAAATTTATAAAAGAAAAACAATAAATATTTTTATGTGCTTTCTTGATCTGCTTCCTAGAAGAAATCATTTTTACATTGATTTTCGTAAGTTTCGATTAAAACTTGTAGCTTGTAAATCATGTAAATAAATGAGACTTGTATATCTTCTGCTTAAATACAACTACTACAGTTACATTAGAACATATGTACATATATATAGTGTTTAGTAATAAATTAGTTATTTCTCTATTTTATTTGTTTCTTTTGGGATTCTTAGATTGGCTAACAAAGCCATTAAACCCGTCAGAACGAGTTACACCAAATGGCTTGGGTTATTTAGACAAACCCGGACCAGACTCACTCTTCCAGTTGATGGACGGTCAATTTCACCCGTCAATAGAAGGATAGCCACTTCAGAGGAAAGTGGGGTCACATGGGTTGCAAACTCCCGAAGGCCAAAGCATCAGAGTTCATCATGACCGTTGACAGTCGTGGATGTGTGTCAAAAGATATGACACTCTGAAGAGTTGTCACTCCAGAGGTTTGTGGCATTGAAGACTTTGGAAATCCTAAAGAATGGAGTCGTGAAGATATTTTTGGTCATTGATTTGGATAGAGAGCGGGGATCGTTGATCGTTGTCACATCAATTGAGAACTTCACTAGTTTGGAGTTTGGGAGTTTGGCATTGTGGTGAGTTAAAAGCACCTGAAGCCCAAAAATATGAAGCACAGAGTAAGTGCCTGTTGGTTTGGCACCTGGTCATATCTGTGGTCATATGCTATCACCGCCGAAGGAAAAGGGATAGGTCCTGAAAGATGAATTTGTAATCACAAGAAGCTTAGAGAAGTGCCTGAAAGGTTAGGTGAATCCGGACCTACACCAGGTGGAGTGAGAAGTCCCGAAATTCCTCGGGTATCATCGGATTGGCCCCTAACTTGTCACAGGGTCTCTTAAAGGATTCTGCGGGTTTTGAAAAGATCATCATTCGCTATTTCGAGCATGAGGAAGGAAACAAAAGAATGTGGATAAGGTTTTGGGGCTCAACAGGAGCTTGAGAGCCAATTCGACTCCACCAAATTGATCGATCCTAGACCGAGAGGTTGCGCAACTTGAGAGGAAAAGGGGGTTTTCATCAAAAGTGTACCAAGGATCTATGCATCTTGGACAACAAGCAAGAAGAGTTTCAATCACACATGATTGAAGTAGAAGGTATGATCAATAACCATGCATTTACTATTTTTAGCTGATTCAGGAGCTAGTCATAGCTATATAGATTCCCAAGTAGTGGAAATATTGCAATTTCCAAGAAGAAAGCATGGGAAATATTGGCTAGTATAGTTGGGTACAGGAGCCAAGAAAAAATTAATTGAGTTGGTTAAGTCAGGTCCAATGGGCATGATTGGGCTAAGCACCGAGGCAGATTGGAACATCTTGCCTTTGGGTTCATATGAATGTTAAATTGGTATGGATTGGTTGGACCAACACCATACTGTCTTAGACTTCCATCACAAGGAATTCCCTTTCTTGGATAAATAAGGAATATGAGAATAGTCCAAGGAATTCCCAAGGCTATAGCTATCAGAGAAATTTCAGCAATGCAACTGAAGAAATGTTTCAAAACAAAAATTGGATGTCAAATAATTATATGCAGCTAGAAAAGGGGGGGCATATGTGCATCCTTGCAATGTGAATGGAGATTGGCTATGAAAGTCAAGTTTGAAACTAGTAGTCAAAGAGAATAGAAGGTACAATAAACCTCAAGTACTAAGGTAGTCGGTCAGAAAAAGGATGAAGTAATTCAGTTCAAAAAAGTAAATGGATGTTGAAGAATCCAGAGTCTATAAAATAGCTTGATTGGAACTATAATTTGTCCAAGTATGAGTTGGATTGGTTGGATCCAAGAAATAAACGAATGTTGAAGGTTAACATCATCTTATTATTTGGCTGTAAATGCAAAAGTAACCAAGAGGGATTGGCTAGAAAGTGCTCAGGTCAGAACTAATCATGTACAGTAACTACAATGAGAGCACAAGAAGATTAAGGAATCTAGGAAGAATTGAAGACTTCTGGGATCAGCAAGGAAAAGTTGTACATGGAGAAGGAAGTTGCTGCAATTTCTGTAGCAGAGTATGTTATGGCTAGTTGGGACAACCAAAGGAAATAATTCTTTCATGTTGCAAGTGTTGTTGATGATGTTGCTGCATATGGAAGGAAGAAACAAAAATTTGAAGTGTTGGTTATAAGTTTGATAATAGAAGCATGAAATCTTTTACTATCATCATCTAGTCATGTAACATCAAATTCATTTAATGGTAGCTATGTAGGTAAGTATTCTCTTTTGAAATTATGTTTTATATTTTCCAAAGGAAAATTCAGGTAAGAATCTTCCTCGATTGAATTTTTATGATACACAAGATGGTTTTATTTGAATGCATTAACATGAATAGGATACCACTTGAGGTGGTAAAGGATAGAGGCTTGTTATATTTATCAAGATTTTATCTTTTGAATGCACACACTGACATAGTAGCATGTCATGATAATTTGGTTATGAGGTAATAACCAAAGAATTAGAAGATAAGAACTTGTTATAAGATTGGATGTTGGTAAATCTAGTCATGTATGAGACTAGGACATGGTTGGATATGGAAAAGTATGGACATGGAAAGGTTATGAACCACACAAGTACCAAAATATTCCTACTTTTAAATAAAACTTGGACTGCAACCTTTTTAATAACACTAATGAACACCACATAATTATATTCTTGGTGTAGTGTTCGGGTTGAAAAGGAAGGCATCCAATTAATTGGGAAGATAATAGGAAGTGTGTGGGGAATGTGTCAAGACATTGGCCAGAATTCCAACTTATGGATGGTGAGATACACGACTGATATAAAGAGCATTATGTAATTCAATGCAAGGTGCATTGAATAAATATGTATTGAGAATTGCACTCATGCATAGTGAGTGATAGAATTGGTTACTTAATGTATCTGTTGAATGTGTTTTGTAAGTACATGCATATATATTATTGCATGGAAATAATTGTTACTAACATTTGAAATGTTGTTAACTCATAAAGTTGAGGAAATTTCAGGAGTTGTTAGACATTGCAAAGGAAAGTTGAAAGTCAAGTAGTCACGTAAGCATTGACTAGAGAAACATTTCTTGTTCAGAAAAGAAGTAATGAACTTACTGATATTATTGTGAACAAGCTTATTCATAGAATGATAATTCATTCTATATTTAATAAAAAAATTTGGTAGTTGTGATTAAATTTCTAGGTGCAGGAAATTCTAATATCACTGCATAAGGTTTTGTACATATTGCAATTGAATTATGATGTACAAGAAATACTGAAAATTTGTTGGTTGTATGCAAGATGAAGCATTACAGAAAAAAATGGTATGTAGTTTGGTGCTTGTGAAAAACCACAAGGAAGGTTTCATTCCTTATATGGCAACATCCAAGAAGAATTATGAAATAGAATTTCATGTTTTGGGGAAAATTTGAATTTCCTTTGAACTAAGTTTGAGTTCCTGAATTAATTCTTTTATGTTCTCTCATGATAAATTCATGTGCATGATGTAGATGAGATGATATTTATTAAAGTTGGAATGTTGGAAGAAGAACTATTGTTAGAGACACTGAAGCCCTTTAATGGAGAACCTTGGTGAGAGAATCTGGTAGTGGGTTGGTGATCTCCTTGTGTGTGAAAGCCTTGGCAAGATGGATCGGTGATGCAATGTGTAGTAGTGAAAGGATACCTGATCCTGAAAGGGTGAGTTCAACAAGGAAGAGGAAACTCAGAAATGCTTATGGCATGGTAGCTTCCATAAGGAGGGTGTGTCAAGTGGTACAATGAGCTGAATTTTTCCTGAAGCAACTCTATGGAGTAAAGAAAATAACTTCTAGTTGTAGCATGAATACCATAATTGGTTCTTGAAAGAAGAGCACCAGGTGATTAACAAGTTCCAACAACAAAAGATTGGAGCTTTTTTAAGAATTTTGTATTATACATGGTATATAATGCATCGAGGACAGTGAAAAAATAAGAGGAGGGGATTGTAATATCACAAGGCCGAGCCCCAATTGTAATCATGAAATGTAACATGCTTTGTAGGCTAGTGAGCCAAGTGTTATAAGCTAGGAGGCTTATGTGCTTATTAGGTTGGAGAGCCTAGATGTTATAGGTCAGGAGCCTATTTTGTACATGTAAATATTCATATTATTAATATAAACAACATCATTGCATGTAGAGCAACCACGAAGAAAGAGTATGGGGGACTAAGATCCACTAGGTTGGGCAAGGGAGGAGGCTAGGAGATTGGAGGGGAAAGGGATAAGATTAAAAGCTTAAACCCAAGAGAATAATACATAATTATTATTCTAAAGGATGTAAAGAGGATATTAATTTATCCTAGGTTCCTTTAGGGAGAGGAACAAGTTCCAAGTGGGGGGAACATTATCTTGGAGAGCCAAGTGTCATAAAAAATGCATGCATATTTATGGGGGGGTGTTCTCACCATTCGGACCTTGCTGACCATCTATTAGGGAGGATTCACTCATGCACTGAGCAAGCATGTAGTCAGTCATTTTTCTGCCATGGTTGAACCGTAACCATCTTGAACCTCTACAACAATCCCGAACTGATATCTTACTGAACCTGTATCCTGGGGGTTACCTGCGTATTGTCCTATCAGTACCATTCCCCACATCCAATTTCAATTGCTGCCATCACCATGCCCATGTGTTGAGGAGTGGGAGTGAAGAAGCAGGTTGTCAAGCTTGTGATAAACTTTCTCTGGGTGAGAGAGTGTGTTGAGGAATTGATTTCTCCTAGAGGGAGTCTAGTAGTAGCTACATAGCTCTACAAATTCCTAATCCGACATGTTGTTGAAACCCTAGAAAGGGAGGTGTAGTAGCCGATGGACTGTGTGATAGTGAAGGTGTACACTCCTGGGGTGGGACATGCATGTGGGGAATGAGATTCTGTGAGTTGTGGGAGTAAGTGGGTCCTTGGAGGAAATCCTTCTTGTTGTACTGTCAAACTTCCTATTGTCACTTCCTAGACTAGGAATCCCTTTCCCGGTGGAGTTTAGTCCCAACTCAGGGGTGACCCACATCTGAGAGTGATGAGCAACATGGTCTATGTATGGAAGGTTCATGAAATGTCTGCACACAATTGGTGTACTTAAATTAAAATATATGTACCCATTTCTCTGTTCATTTACATGTTGTGTATTTGTATATGTTGTTATATTTATGAGTATTTCCTGTATATGTTGTATGTATAGGCTTACTGGTATTTCCACATTAATCTATGCATTAGAAGAATATGTTGTATGTTTATGTTTATATTTATATGCAGATGATAATTGTTATTTCTATGAGGTAGCATGGTTGGCCTGTTGGTGGCCGAGGATGTTACAAAAGTGGTATCAAAGTAAGAGATGTTCCTGAAGTGATTTTTCCTAGCTAGTTGGGGGTCAGGGATGTTACAAATGTCTTCTTAAAATCCGGCAGAACCAAAATCAGTCATTCTATTATATTCTCTTTTAATACTCTGAATCTTTTTCCAACAGTTACTGTCCAATTAAAAGATCAATGCTTTTTCTTTATGGTATCCAATATGGCTACAAAAATGTTGCTAAAATTCCTGATGAATTTTCTATAAAAACTCACTAATACATAGAAGCTCCTCACCTCAAATATGCTTCTCGGAGAAGTCCATTCTTTGATTACTCTTACCTTCTCTAGATCCATCTTCAAATTATTTGAATATGTCACAAAACCCAAGTACATGAGTTTTGTCTTCATGAAAGAAAATTTCTTCAGATTTATCAGCAACTTCTCCTGCTACAACCTCTTCAACACCAACTTCAAGTGTCTCAAATGTTCTCCTTCAGTCTTGTTGAAAACTAAAATATCATCCAAATACACAATTACAAACTTACCAATGAAATATTTGAGTACTTCATTCATCAATCTCATGAATGTTCTTAGGGCATTCGTCAAGACAAATGGCATAACAAGCCACTCATACAATCCTTCATTCGTTTTGAATTTTGTCTTCCATTCGTCTCCCTCTCTTATTCTTATCTTATGATAGCCACTCTTCAATTCTATCTTGGAAAAATAATTTACTCCACTCAAGAAATCCATAAAATCATCCATTATGGGTAAAGGGAATCTATACCTGATGGTGATCTTGTTGAAGGGTCTAGAATCTATGCACATTATCCAACCTCCATATTTMTTTGAACTTAACATAGTTGGTAYTGCACATGGACTCAAACTTTCTCTAACCAAACCTTTATCCAATAACTCTTGGACTTGATTCTTGACCTGTTCTCTCTTGAGGTGTCAACCTATATGCTGCTTTATTTGGAAAAATTACTCCTAGAATAAGGTCAATGTTGAATGATACTCCTGATGGGTGGTAAACAACGAGGTAATTCATCCACCACGATATCAACAAAATTATCCAACAATTCATGAATCTCTACAGGAAGATCATCCACAAAAGTGCYTGTAAGGATGACTTTGGGCTTTCTCACCAYAACAAAATGCATCTCCTATTCCTTCTTGACTTCTTTCAAGAGTTCCTTCCCACCCATGAGAAGTATGTTTGGGCTAGCTTCTTCCTTTACTCTCTTATCCTCTAGTGGCATAAAAATACGTGTACGACCATTCTTCTAAAGAGTGTAAGTATTTTTTCTCTCATCATGCATGAAATTTATGTCATATTTCCACAATATTCCCAACAAAACATGGAAAACATCCATAGGTATGACATCACATAGAATTTCATATTTATAACCTCTTATCTTAAATTCAACATTGTATCATCGACTTACCATGACTTGTTGTCCCTTCTGCAACCATGATACCTTGTATGGGTTCAGATGTGTATTTGTCTCCAGCTCCATATTTTCCACCATTTCCATGGATACCAGATTATCAGTGCTCCCACTGTCTATGATTGCTTTGCATACCTTGTATTTGGTCTTGCAAGTAGTCTTTAATAGACTATTTCTCTGAATAGCTCTTCCACCTCTTTCTATGGTTTTAAGAGAAACTTCCTCATCATGAGCGATTTCCCATATTCTATTGCTTTTGCCTCCATATTCCTCTTCTGTTCTTCTAAAATGTGAGCTTCTCCACCTTCTTCTTTCTTCCTCTTAGGACATTCCCAAGATATATGCCCTAACTTTCCATAGGCATAGAATTTCACTTCTCATCCTCTACCTCTTCCTTTTCCTTGAGAAAAAGAGTTTTTGCCACCATATTCTCCCCCTCGGGAACTTCCTCCCCTTTTAGTATGACCATGATACTTTTCAGCTTCAGTTCTAGGTTTTTGGAACTTCTCTCAGACAGTTCCTCTACCTCTACTTCGATTCTTTCTCTGTTTCACTGGCTTTGTTTTCTGGACAACTTTTCTTCTGCTTTCAGGACCACCTGATAAGCATCTTCCATTGTTCTCATCATTTTCATGCTGATTTCATCCTGTATTTCATACCTCGGACCATTTATATACCTGACAACTTTTTCTTCATCACTCTCCATATGTCTTTCTCTGATGTTCACTCTATAAAATTCTTCAGTGTACTCCTTCACTGACAAG
>JASDQU010257251.1:0-15845 GCA_032191745.1 Picea mariana
ACTTATGGGAGTTGGGATACCCAGCTCGGTGAGGAGTGGTAGCTTGGCCTTGCGAGGCGAGCTGGGAGCTAGTCGAAATATCTGGATAGTGAGTGTGTGGCCCCTCTGCATATCGAGGGGATAAGAGGGAAGAAGAGTACCCCTAGAATTGGCTAGGAGGTACTGGTGAAGTCTCTCCGATCAGCACACGGGAGTTGCAAGGAGCACATGGGACATCCACTCCGAATAGGCAACGATACGCTTTCTTCATTTTGTATGGTAAATTGTTTCATAACTTATGTTTGAATCTACATTTTGCTTGGGTAAGTGAACTGATTGTCTAGATGGTTTTCTGAAATTTTCTTAGCCTAGCTCAATGATAGATTGACTCCCACTAATTCATTCCCCGCATGTCTTGACCACCTTGCTGTGTTGATTGTGACCTTCATGGTTGTTTAGCCTTTGTCTCTAGCTCACCAGTCTTCGCCTGAGCAGTCGGCCAAGAGCCTGATTTACACTTGTCGCCATAGTGTTAAAAGACCTATGGATCTCAACACCCTGCTTATCTGTGCAAGGATGATGAGCGAAGGACGAACCTGTTAGCCAGCTATGCTTGATGTTTGTCCCTGCTTGATTGTTGATTCTGTCAGATGGCACTGACCTCTGCATGTGGATTATCTTGTGTCCTGGTTGGTGTTCTCTATTCCTTGACTGATAGAACCCCTACAATCATTCCATGACCTTTCCAATTGGATCCTTCCATTCTCTTACTGTTGTCTACGTTGTATTGGGGTTATAGAAATGGAAGCATGAATTGATTCCCTCTATGAAAATTTTGGGTATTCTAGCAATGAAAAATGAAATGAATTCATCTCTGCATTTTACATTGGGTATTCTAGCAATGAAAAACTAAACGAATTCATCTCTGCATTTTACATTGGGTATTCTGGCAATGAAAAACGAAATGATTTATGGTCTGCATTTTTATTTTGGGTATTCTGGCAATGAAAAACGAAACGAATTCATCTCTGCATTTTATATTGGGTATTCTGGCAATGAAAAATGAAATGAATTAATCGCTGCATTTTACATTGGGTATTCTAGCAATGAAAAACTAAACGATTTCTAGTATGCATTTTTATTTGTATTCTGGCGATGGAAAAGAGGAATTATTCTTGTCTTCATTCATTTTACCTTTGGGGCGATTTTTCCCTTGGTGAAGACTCTATTTTTCTTTAAAAATTTGCTTCCATTTGATTTTTATTAATTCCCATGATTTTCATTTAATGGGTGCCACGTTTTTTCCCTTCGAAATTGATTGAGTTGCTGTAGAAATCACCCACGATTTCATCCAATTAAATCGCAACTTTACTTGTTGGAATGACCACGTTTTTTATAATCAGAAGTTGACTGTGTTGCTATAGAAATCACCTATGCTTTTATCCATTTAAATCATAACTTTACTTTCTTGAATGACCACATTTTTTATAATCAGACGTTGACCATGTTGCTGTAGAAATCACCCACGATTTTATCCATTTAAATCACAACTTTACTCGCTAGAGTGACCACGTTTTTGATAATGAGAGGTTGATTGTATTGCTGTTGAAATGCCCACAGTTTTCGCCCAATAAATGTGACTGAGTTGTTGTTATTTACCACGATTTGGTTACCAAGATTTTATTATCACTATTGTTACCTAGATTTTATACCACAACCCTTACTGTCACGAATCTACCTCCTTGTTGTTACCGCGACTTGGCACCATGACCTTATTCCGGCAATGAAATATTATTATTTCCAAATATGAATTTCTTTAATGGAACTTCATTCTTAATGTGCAAAGAGTGCCTTAATGGAAACATGATTGTATTCCTGGAAAATTCATTTGTAGTTATTGGTGTTACAAATTTTATTGACGCTAATTATTTAAATGTACATCCACTGGCTTGATCGCATCACGGATGTAATTCTGGCACTGTAATTTTTATTTCTGATAAGTGTGAATTTATACTTCATTGAATGTTACACAGATTTCATTCATTACTGTTACACAAATTTTATTACAATGACATGCCATTAAGGATGGCTGTGTTTACATCCTTAACGACCCCGTTTTGCCATCAAATTGTTGATTGAGTTTGTTGTAGTATGACCACGAGTTGATCCTTCTGTAGTTGTATTGTCCTTCTTTCTCTGACAATTGAGTGTACCCAGCGATCTCGCTGCAAACATTAACTGCTACAGCGATGTTGTTAGTCAAGCGGTCTCCTTCTTTACGTGAATAGACAATTAGATATTGATATAGTTACTAGATAGACGACATGTCTAATTAATTATTTACCAATGTCATATTTAGCATTCTGCTTTGATATAGCTAATGTGGTTATATATCGTTAAGTGATAGCTAGATTGTAATTTGGGATTATTTAGAATTGCCCATTTAGATTGTGAGTAATGGTTAAATGAGATTAGTGAGTATTGCCCCAAGTAGAGATTAATCTTGCTAAATTAAGGCAATACCATATTATTTGTCAATGTCATATAATTTTGATTAAATGTATTAATTTCAAGGCAATACTGTAATAGTATAGTGAGTAAATGTTATATCTCTTTCAATCAAATCATGGTGTTATGATATTAAGTTTTAATGCCTAGCCTCTGATATTTTCTCTATTGATCATCTAGTGGAATGACCAA
Source organism: Picea mariana (assembly GCA_032191745.1). Lineage (NCBI taxonomy): Eukaryota > Viridiplantae > Streptophyta > Pinopsida > Pinales > Pinaceae > Picea > Picea mariana. The sequence continues at coordinate 2,680 of JASDQU010257251.1, forward strand.
TTCTACTGGTTAAATGTTATATAGTAACAAGTGTTAATGTCTTACACGTCATTCCCAACTATGATTCCATTAAGGTTTAAATTGATGGTACGTTGATGACCCAACTATTATTTAGACTTGCTCACTTGATACACTTTTAATGTTAATTTAGATTGGTGTACATTGACCTAATTGCAATCAGACTTGTTGATTTTTATGTTAATATAGAATTTTAATTTATGGACTAATTGAAATTGACTTACTATTGGATGAGTAACCCATGTTAAAAACGATGGTCAGTTGGACTATTTTAGACTTGATCAATGGTTGGGTTGTTGAGGAAGTTGCTTTTAGCTTGCGTTTCCCAGTGAAGGCATTATTTTTTATTATTAATTAACATTTGCACTTGGTTTTGTAAACATTTAATGTAATTGGTTTTCTCACTACAAGGGTTCTCGTTACTTGTGTAATTAATTCTGGGTGCGTTGGGTTGTTAGGATGATTATCCTTAGCTTAGTAGGCTTGGTCTGCTTGTGTTAGGCAGGATGTAGACACCTCCTTATTCCTCAGAATAGTCGCCAGCGTTGAGACCTTAAATGGTCAAAATTGATGGGAACCTGGGCTTGAGTGTTGCTTATGTGTCCTGGAGGTCCTAACCATTGTAGGGTAGGACGAGCGGGTATTAATTCTTATTCTTCATCGATTGAATGTTGTACATTGCTTCCAGGTGCTTGATGTGCTTTTATGTTAGGTCGTTATGTTTGTTGTGACTTGATTTGCACGCATTGTGTTCATCGTCATGTTGCGATGTTGTGTATAATGTCATTATTACCTTCCTACATATACACACACACACACAAAATTGCACTTGTTATGTGAAGCTTGTTGTCGTAACGAAATGGGAGGTTCGTTACACCTTGGCAAACCAAACATATGATTTCAACCACTTCGATGTGTGGGTTTTATTGATTATTATGAAAATATTGTGGTTTTATATTTTTTACATTATCCCTTTAGTCATCAGTCTGTGCCTGAGCAGTCGGCCAGGAACCGAATCGACGATCGTCACTTCAGTGTTTAAAAACCTATAGATTCAAATTCCCTTATTTTCTATGCATGGATGACGAGTGAAGGATAAGAATTTGTCCTTTTGTCCATCCCTTTACTTATCTTTGAGTTGATCGATTCATAGCTGAATGTTTAGTTTTTACACCTTATTATGAACGAGTACCTCTACAGATTGATTGATTAAAACTTTGATTTCTCTCTGCATTTTTAATTGCTTGAACTTGGGTACATCTCTTCATTTATATTGATAAACTCTACATTGCGAATGATAAACCTCTGAGTTGAATGAAAATCCCTTGGCAAACCCAACTTCTGATTTCAATGACTTATTTGTGTGGGTTTTATTAATTATTATGAAAAGATTTTGTTTTTATCTTTCGTCCCTTATCCCTTTAGTTATCAGTCCGTGCCTAAGCAGTCGACCAGGAGCTAAATTGAGGGTCGACACTTAGGTGTTTAAAGACATATATATTCAAATGCCCTATTTTTCTGTGCATCGATGATGAGTGAAGGATAAGAATTTGTTTTTTTGTTTATCCCTTACTTATCTTTGAGTTTATTGATTCATGGCTTAATTTATAGTCTTTGTGCCTTCTTACGAGAAAGTACCTCTGCAGCTTGATTGATTAAAACTCTGATTTCTCTCTGTGTTTTTAATTTCTTGAAATTGGGTACATCTCTATTTTTGTATTGATAAACTCTACATTATGAATGATCACCTTTCCCAAGTCACATTCATTTCAAACATTTTGTATTTTATAAAAAATTCATAAAAAATTGAAAATTGTTTTTTTTTTCAAACTTTTTTTATTTTCTAAATATTACAAATCTGTAAGAATTAAATTTATAATTCCATTTTTACATATGTAATATTAGACTAAAATGGAGGAGTAATATACATACATTGGAAAATTTTTAAAACATACATATTTAAATTTAATAAATATACTATAAACATACATATTTGGACATTAATAAATAATTTATAAACATACATATTTAGTCTCCCACTCTGATGTTGTTTTTCAATTGTAGTGACCCTTTGACTAAAGGAATACTTATAATGAATACTTCATTGTGGACAATAAAGTCTAATTTCGACACAAAAGAGTTTACAAACTGCAAAAAACCTTCACTCGTGACATGTTCTCATACCATAGGCAACCACTCAATGTTTGGGAGAGCAACATATTGGCTAGTAATTCACCATCTTTGAATTAAAATAACCTTGATGTGAGTAGTTTTGATGGATTAACATATGGATCAAGTGATATTGGTACCTGAATGACCTGGTACTCCTAAAATCTTTAAACTGTTGGTGCATTGTATTTTCCAAGAACTTCTAGAAGTCAAACCATATGAAGGTTTGATTCTCGGGGTGTGACAAGGCTACTAGGAAATAATATGTTACAATGTAACATACAATTACATTGTAATATGTTATAACATATTACAATGTAATATGTTATATAGTAATATATGTTATGACATATTACATTGTAATATGATATGGAAAATATGCATTAATATAGCACAACATATAGAAAACAAATTGTGAAGCATAGGTAGTATATTCAATGTAGTCATTCCCTCAACCTATAGAGTATATACACGTGTGTATTTGGTTTTTCCTTGAAATTTATCCGATCAAAATTTAATGTAATATGCTTGGCATATAAGTGAGCCACTGACTGAATTCTTGAAAATTGAAGAGGACTTAAAACTACTTTATTTGTTAATTACATATCACTTTGTTGTGTCCTAGATTGTCATTGTTGTTTGTGAAACTTTGGACATGGAGGGATATGATGTTAGGTTTAATAATCAACAACAAATAAAATCAAAATTATATCAAGCAAGGGAGTTAGGGAGTTTATAGTTAATAAATCCCTTAGTGGAAATATGGTTCCTTTATGTAACAATTAGGTATAAATCCCTTAGTGGAAATCCCTTAGTTTATAGTAAAATTAGGTTCCTTTATGTAACTTTAGGTGATCATAAAATATTTCACAGTTATGTATATCATTTTCTATATTAACAAATATCATCACCTAAACTACTCCATTAGAACCATTGTAGACATTACCATTTGGAACCATTAATTTTGTGACAATTAAGACACAGTCAATTGCATCTTCTTCAAAATATATATGCCATTAAAACTCACATTACTATTTGTAGAAATAGGCTTCATTAGCACCATAAATTTTGTGACAATTAAGAATCACTCAATTGCATCTTCTTCAAAATATATATCCCATTAAAACTCACATTACTATGTTTACAATAGTTTATGATGCACTTACATTTGAAATTATTTTCATTATTGCTCTCAATCAACGTGAATTTCCACCTTATATGACTATATTTTATCTAGATTTCTAACTCCAACTAAGCCTCACAAATATTACATTTCTCCACCTCATCTTAATTTATATTAGGAATACGAACAACCCTCAAACCCATCCCATGTGACATGACAATAAAGGAATTAGTATAAAAACTCAATGACATTTAAACAATGCTAATGGGAAGCTTAAAGCAATGGCATATAATACATGTTCATGCAAGACCTTCACCTCGTCGTGATTAAAAACATGTTGATGTTATTAGTGGGTGTGTGAGGTTATGAATATTAAACTCTTTGTTTTGGGGATTCTAATGCATTGCATTATATGTGGTCTTTGTGGATCCAACCATAGGGAACTTTTAAGGAATCTTATAGAAATGTTCTAATATGTTTTTTTAGTGGATCCAACTATAGGGAACTTTTAATGAATCCCCTTGCTTGTTGTTTTTTTTAAATGATTTCCCTTGGGGAACCCAAATTCTGATTTCAATGATTTCTATGTGTGGGTTTTATTGATTATTATGAAAATGTTGTAGTTTTGTCTTCTGTCCCTTATCCCTTTAGTCATCAGTCTGTGCTTGATCATTCGTCCTAGAGACGAATCAAAGATCGTCACTTCGGTGTTTAAATACCTATAGATTCAAATTCCCTTATTTTTTGTGCATGGATGATGAGTGAAGGATAATAATTTGATCTTTTTTATATCCATTACTTATCTCTAAGTTAATTGATTCATGGTTGAATGTTTATTCTTTGCGCCTTCTTCTGAACAAGTACCTCTATGGATTGATTAATTAAAACTTTGATTTCTCTCTGCATTTTTAATTGCTTGAACTCGGGTACATCTATGCATTTTTATTGATATATTCTGCATTGTGGATAGATATTGAAGAGAGACGTCGACATGATATTCTCCAGACTGAGACTCTGAGTGACCAACACCAATCTTGCCAGAAGAGATATTCAACCGAGTCTATGAATAGATCAATTGCAAAACCTACCCAAGCAAGTGGTATGGATGCAGTCTTCTTAGATAGGTTGTGCATTGATACTCCTACACCTAAAAATGTAGGGAATACTCGAGGACAAGAGAATATTCCTGGCAATTTTCTTTGTTTTTGATTATTTTTGTTGTATTTTTCTGTATTTAAATTTATGTGAAGTTAAATGTTGTAATTACTTTCAAATGTGTCTGTAGACAATGAGTTTAGAGCCAGAGACAACAACAAAAGAGAAAGTGGTTGTCACAAAGATTCAAATGTCGATGCAAAGGGTGAAGGTGGATTTATGAGGCCGCATTATCAAGAAATAGAAGATTCCATGCCTGCGTCCACCTATCCTTCGGACATGGATGATTTTAAGGACGGAAATTTATTTTAAAATGTAGAAACTTTGGCAAATATTACTAATTTTTCACATGCCAACTATAAATGTTTGGCAATATTTTTGTAAAAATATTCAAATTTCTAAGTATTTTATATAGTTTGTATAAAACTTTGAGGATTTTGAAGGTAAAATAATCTTATCCTATAGAATTTGGGCAAATTATTTTTAGAATAGCGAATTATTTTTTGGGAAAAAGTATGGAAAATTAGCCCATGAGCAAAATTTAGCCCCTAAAATCATCCCTGCCTTCGGATGTTGGTGATGAACTTCCCTGGGAAGGGATTACTAAAGTAATGATGCTTGAGTGATGCTCAAGTGTTAAAAGAAGTTTGGAAAATGATTTGGTGGTCTTGGAACTCCCTCAGGGGAGTAAGCAAATCTTGCAAATTGTTTTTCATTCATTGGAAAACTTTATGGATGCATATCAGAAGATGGGGCCAACCAATGACAATTTTGTTGATCTAATGAGGTGGCGAAATTCATAGGTGATGGGCCTTGATAAATGAGAGGCAATAAAAAATATAGTTTCAAAAGAAGATGTCATTCGATGTTCAATTTCAAAGAGGGCCCAAAGCGGAAGATGTTGAAGGTGCAATATTTTAAGCACCCTGACATTGCAGGAGATCTATAAAATAGATTTTTGGCGGCATATGAGAAATTGTCGTGGAACAATGAGGTTCCACACTATTTTGCAAGACACTTTTTTTCATAGTTTTTCTTGCACATGCACCCTGATTATACTAGTGTACCGTCCAAATATTATGGGACTGGTAAATAACGTACATATGATCGCAAAGGGGCATATTGAACCGAGGCATTGTCGAGGCCTCCACAACCTTTAGTACATAACCCAACAGGGGAATTTGCTTTGCATTCAGAGTTGAGGGATACATCAGAGGTTGGCAAAGAGGCCAAAAATGCAATCGGGGAAAATTTAGAAGCAATTTTTTATGGTGTCGATGTTGTCATGAACCATCATCGAGCATAAGTCAATTCTTAGGCCACATTTGTTTATAAAATAGATGTGGAGTTAAATACAATGTCAGTAGAAGATGTTTTGGAGTATGCAAAATTTTGTCAGGATGGTTGGAAGAAGGTCATTCGGAATGATGACCCGAACCGCAGATTGGTATGTGTTCTAGTTAGGAAAATGTTTACACATTTTATGATAGTTTACTTCTAATTCTAGATTTAGATATCATTGTATCTAAATCGAGTTGTTATTTCCATTAATTGCAGTTTGGAGAAATGTTAAATGAATCTCTAGTAAGTATGGGACTTGATTCAAAAAGTTTAAATTTGGATGGGTTGAATGAGGTATGTGTTTTCTAATATTTGTTCAATCTCCACTCTTTTGAATAAGAGATGAACAATATTTATAATTTTGTATAATTGTGAAAACATTGAATCCTAGATTTAGTTCTTAGTTGTGTTGTTCACAGATCCCTATTCCATCTCCTACTACTTGGGCAAGCTTGCCTCAATTATCATTGGGAGAGTTTGAAGAGGGTGGGAATTCACAAGTATCATTTAATGTCTTAAAATCATTTAAATTTAATGTGTTATAATCATTTAAATTTAATTTTTCAAATTTGAAATTTGAAATGTGTTACACAGGCTAATGTGGAGAAGAGAGTACTTGAGAGTGTGCTTGGGAGGGAGATTGGGATTGAGGAGTAAGTGGAGGAAGCACCCAGATTTGGGAAGGATCCGTTCATTCAATATGATTCATAAATGTATGTTTTTTACTTTTATCAAATTTTTGTTTTCTCAAATTTTTAGTTTAGCCTTTCTTATTCAATGATTTGATCAATTATTTTGAAATATATAGAACCCCTATATAAGTTTATCATTGTCTTAAATGCCATACATTCAAATTTATTTAAGGTTAGATCATGATGAAGACCTAATTTTGAACTTGAACATTTGAATATTTGAGAACAGACTCTATCCCACATCAGAAAAGAGAAAGTTTCTAAATTTTCTTCGATTTCATTCCTTGCTTTCTTGTCCAAGAATGTCAAAGTATGAAAATTTGTGTTTTCTACATAAAACAAAGTGAATTCCTTCTTTCCAGGGTATTGTCAAACTCTTAACTAAATTGGTTACTAATCACAAAAACCAACATTGAATTATATTTACAAATAAGTTTAGAAATATTGTATATGTGAGGTAGCTCACACATAATTTCAAAGAGCATTTCATTATATGTAATATGAATACATCTCATTTAAATGGTTTATTAAGAATGACTTAATATACATGTACAGATTTGTGTTTTTTTCATGTACATGCAATGTTATATGAGAACATCTATTCCACCGCAGAAAGAGGAGATAAGTATTTTCCAGAAGAATGATTTTTAAAATGGAGATTTGTGAATTTTTTTAGATAATAATTAGTTTTATGGAAGAATGGATTAATATGGAGATTTATGAGTCCTTTAGCTTGAAAGGGCATCGTGTAATTTGAATATATGACCACTGCGGAAGAAGAGAGAAGTATTTAACTGTTGCGGATATTAGTATTTTATTGTTGTATAAATATGATCAAATAACATCACCTAGGATGAGAATTTTTTAAGGATTTGGGACCTTATCCACAAGGAGAATTTCACCTGAAGGATTTGGGACTTTATCCACAAAGAGATAAGTATTTCATTGGAAGAATGACTTAATATGGAGATTTGTGAATTTCCTTCATACACAGTTCTATATTTATTTTCATATTATTATCTAACTCCAACTCACAATTTGTTTTACCAAGAACACAATAACATCACCTGGGATGAGAATTTTAGTTGAAGGATTTGAGACCTTATCTACAAGGAGAATTTCACCTAAAGGAATTGAGAATTTATTCAACTTTATCCACAAGGAGATAAGTATTTTATTGGAAGAATGAATTAACATGGAGATTTGTGAACTTTCTTCATACAAAATTCTATATTTATTTTCACATTATTATCTAATTCTAACTCACAATTTTTTTTACAAAGAACATGATTTTTCTCTTTCATTTTTTTTAAGATTTTAGATAAGATTTACAAATTGTTTAAATCGTGTACTCTTAATTGAAGAGTAACTATCTTAAATCTGTTTAACTGTGGTTGGATATGTTATTAATTCTTATTGTTTATTTGATATTTAGTTACAATATATATGCTAATGTGTGTTATTTGTTTTTTGATTATTGATTTTTATTGTTACAGATGTCTAAATTATATTTGGTGGAAAATATGTTTACAATATATTTTATGGGAAATAGTATGTTGGAGGATGAGACTTAACTCTTTTAGTATATATGTCAATTTTGTTTTAATCACAATTTTTGAATTCTATATTATTTCACATGTTTGAATTGTAAATTTTTAATTTTTGAATTCTGTTTTTTTTGCAGGTATGAAGTGATCGCGATGGCTTAAAGTCCAAAAATTTGGAGTTAAATGTCTTAGTTTTTGTTATCATCCTAAAATGGATGTGAAACTTATGTATTTTATAGTCTAACTATTTTATAGTCTAACTTATATATCATAATTTTGGAATTCAAAATAACTATTTATTGTCTCATATTTGATTTCTCAAAGTTGATGGAAAAACAATGGAAAAGTTAACTAGTAATGAACTAATGTTTTGTATATTATTGTTTTTACAATGCATTAAATTAATCATCAAACTCTTAAATAATTTTCTACTATGTATTAATTTAAATGTTTCATTTTATGTTCAGTGTGGACTGTTAAAAATATGATTCTATTGACATATCTTTAAATAATTTTGGCAGAATAATTTTAGCAAATTAATTTTATATTAAAAGATGTATTTTTTTTCTAGTTACGAATGACCTTATTGGTTACATAGATGCACTTAACCAATTAAAAAAACTAAAGAAAAAATTAAAGGAAAGATAGGCATATGAGATCTATTAAATAAATTGGTTACATAGATGCACTTAACTAATAAAAAAAATAAAGTAAAGATAGGCATATGAGATCATAGATGCATTTAACTGATAAAGAAACCAAATTAAAAATGAAATGAAAGATAAGTATATGAGATCTATTAAACAAATTGGTTACATAGATGCACTTAACTAATAAAAAAAACTAAAAGAAAGATAGGCATATGATATTTGTTAAATAAATTGGTTACATAGATGCACTTAACTAATAAAAAAAACTAAAGGAAATCCTAAAGGAAAGATAGACATATGAGATCATAGATCTGCACTTAACTAATAAAAAAAATGAAAGTAAAGATAGACACATGAGATCTGCTAAATGAAAAAAAAAATCTAAAGGAAAGATAGGCATATGACCTCTGTTAAATAAATTGGTTACATAGATGCACTCAATTAATAAAAAAAACTAAAGGAAAAACTAAAGGAAAGATAGGCATATGACATTTGTTAAATAAATTGGTTACATAGATGCACTTAACTAATAAAGAAAACTAAACGAAAAAGTAAACGAAAGATAGGCATATGAGATCTGCTAAATAAATGAAAAGAAAAAATTAAAGTGAAATAATACAAGAATGTGTTGTTATTTATCTATTTAAGAATATTCAAATTCAATAATACAAGAATGTGGTGTTGTTTATATATTTAAGAATATATGATAGTAGACAACATGTTAAACCATCCAAAACTTATTTGAGAATATATGGTACTTACAGAAAACATTTTAAACATGAAAAGCCTATGCTCGTATGGACTGCACTAAAAGGAAGAAATTTTCATGATGTGCCAATTTCCTTTCAGAAAACTTGTGTTTGATTTTGGAAGAAGGTAATCAATGTGGAATTCAAAGGAGGAGGTATGCATTCAAGAATTGTGTTTTAGACATGCCAAGGAACAACATATACCCCTTGTACAACTCAGATAACATGTATGCAAGAGAATTACATTAGGAAAACGATTTGCAGGCTATAGTTTAGTACTATTCACATAAACTGGAAGAGACGTTTAAATTGTTTTTAGTTGTTAGAATATTAATTTACAAAATGAAAAAAAAAAAATACCACTTAAAGAAGTCAATGCTCTCAAATCTAGGATATAAGAGATGTTCAACTTTTCTTTGATTGGTGCAATAGTAATAAAAATAAAATTATCAATATAGAATATATATCCATATTAATTATAGGTAATGTTTATACAATAAACGCTTGAGATAGAAGATATGTTCAACTCTTTTTTGGATTGTGTGATAATGATAAAATAAAATTCTAAAAATGATGTGACAATAAAATAAAACCTTAAAATGGAAGAGATGTCAACTCTTCTTTAATTTTATCACGTAGTCATTAAAAAAATGCTAAAGCTAGAAGATATATTCACCTCAAATTTCATATACCCTTAATAAAATAAAATCTCAAAATGAAAGAGATGTTTTTAACTTTTTTTTAATTTTGAGAACAATAATTAAAAAAAATATTCAAAATAAAAGAGATGTTCAATTCAAATTTAATTTTTAATAATGCTCGTAAAATAAATAAAAAATCGAAATGAGTTAAAATTTGAAACAAGATATTATTACAATAAAAAATATTAAATGTGTTTAACTTTTTTTAAAATTAATGCAATATTATTAAAATAAAATGGAAAAAAATACTATTGAAAAAAGTAAGTGTTCAATGGAAATGGTGTTTAACAATTTTTTAGTTTAAAATAAAATACTAACAATACAAGAGGTATACAACTCAATTTTGATTGGTGTAATGCTCATAAAATAATTTTGATTGGTGTAATGGTTGAAAAACATAGATAAAATATGGTTGAATCATATTTTATCTGTGTTTTTTAAGAATGATCTGGAGTTTTTTATACATACCCTTTTTATAAATATCCTATATGGAAATATGATTGAAAATAGTAAAACAAAGTCGTCAAATTCTGAAATGTACTTTCAATGAAAAAGAAAAAATTCTTGAATGTACATATGCCACTTGTTTAAAAACATCATAATTGTATTCCATCTTTAATTATTCATTCATGATCGACTTTGGACATTTTCCATTTTCTAACTTTTTTTTATTGAACTTCTATTAACTTTATGCGCATTGCACATAGAAAATGACTATATTGACAACTTGTGACATCTGACTGGTAGTCTTGAAAGGGAACATGCGTATCAGTTTGATGGGTTTCTTGAAAAAATATCCTTTCAATACAATGGATCCTCTTTCATATATAAACCGTTATCATCAAAATCTTGTAATAGTGTCATATTTTGTTCCGTGCATCGCATCAAATAATATTTCATGTTTTCAGTGTTGTCTACAAGTGCAACCATGGCAAAAAAATCTCCTGCAAATAATTGGATATATTGGACAACAAATAGTTCGTGTTAGATTATCACACAAGTACATCTACAAGCAATTTGAAAAATTTTAAACATAAAAATTACCTTCTCTAACAAGATTAGAAACTTTATCGCCATAAACTGACATGATAGTTTCATTTGATTCCATCTCCTCTAAGCTTGCAAGTGGCATTTTCCCTTTTACATTAAGTTCGATATGTCTCCAAGCTTTAACAGATCCTACATTTTTGTTTTCACAAATATCTATGGATTTTGTGTGCTCTATGCAAACTGAACAAAAACAAGACTCATTTGTTCTATCAAATGCAAACACATTTTGAAAACGTTTTGTTTTAACTGAATGTATTTTTTGTGTCCCAGGTATTGTACTAGTGTCATATGATATTTATATATTTACATCTTGGATTCCAACGTACCAATAAAACCTGCACAAGACAAGAAATTGTTAACTTGAAATCTCTCAAGAAAATGATTGAAGTTTGAATATAAATTTGAACAAGTTCAAATAAAAATATCATGTATACATGTGTAACATTTATATATAGAAACACCTACACACATCCCTTGACGGATTATATTCATGGCTTAGCGCCATTTTGCAACATTCAAGAACTTGTTCAACGGATTCAAATCGATCGGCATGAGGGTTCATCTAATACGTTCAAAGTGTTCATTTTATACATCCTCCTGCACCGTCGTGCTCTCCTTTTCCATGACCAGTCTAAAAAAAATTCCAATAATGTGTACTGTTTAATTTTTTATGAAGATGACATAGCCAACAGAATGATTGTGAATATTTGAACTGACCCTTACACCCATATGTCCATATCCAATGTCGATCGAATCCTATTTCGCATTCTTTCAATGAATCATAAAATTTATCAAAACAATGTTGTACATAATGTGTGTCATGTGCTCAATCATCACTTATATAAAAGTGATATTCTTTAATAACATGTCGATTTTCGTTGGTGATTTCTATGTTATCAAGACTCCATTGAGAATGTCTATATAGAATGTGGACAAATATCGTGACTCGATCAGAATGATAATATTCACTCTGTATTTCTTTTTGTGCAGCGAATGTATAATTCTCTACAAAATCAACTACAAACAAAATTGTCCCTGGTGGAAACACTTCACGGGATTGTTTGAATTGTAAACCTCTCCATCAAGCTCTATGTGAATGATTGGTGTATTTATAAATTTCTTCCTCAAACTTCTTTAAAAAATCTATCACATAGATTTTATCCACCTTCAAATCAATCCGTTTGGAAATAACATTTGAAGAATGTGGAGCCATGTTGTTGATATATTCCTATCTCTTCCAATTGACTCTTATATTAGAAAATGATTGATCATTCATATCAGTATGAAACATTGAATGAAACAAACTTAGATTTCCACAATGATCACATTTATTTCCACCAACACATTTTTTTTTGTAAAATAAATCATCATCTTCTCTTTCACATAGAAATTCAAATATCAAAACACAGAAAGTGGAAGGAGGAGGTGAACCTGGCCATAAATTTTTACCAAAATAAAAAAAAGTTTCGTAATACAAATGAAATTGCACATGATAAAGACAACAATAAGTGTCACGATCAATCATGGGTCTAACAAACCATGGCTTTTTTTGCACAAATGTATTGATAGAAATTTTAACTTATTTGTTCTTTTCTTTGAACTTATTGAACAAATCTATTTGTGTCATTGGAAATATATGTTTTGGATATTCTTCATATTGTTTTCATGCTATTCTTCATCGCAACATGATGTAACCTTCCCCGCTCCACGGAGAAGGATCGCTCTCACCAGGACCTTCTCAAAGATTTGGCCCGAAGAGTGGAAATGCTCCTCTAATTCCCTGATAGGAATTCTTCACCCACAACACTCTACACTTATCTTCCTTGACTATCGAGAAATTGGAATTCGCGGTATTGTGATTTCTATGCTCGCGTGGTTTTCACCTCACGATTCCCCGAAGTCCGATGTGAGTCAACGTTGACTTCCCTCCACTATTGGAACTTTCCCCTGTCGGGAAATCGCTACTCGCGA
>JASDQU010257253.1:5019-15885 GCA_032191745.1 Picea mariana
TTATTATGTATATTTTCTATTAAAATCTAAGTTGATAAAGGATTACATTATGAATAATAGATTTGTAAGAAATTTCTCACCCTAAATTTATTTAATGTCATTAATAATCAATGTCTATTACTATTATTAACCTAGATTTTAGTTATAAATTGATATTATAGTAACAATCTCAACGCTGAGGTACTATCGTATGTCATGGAGATTTACACCATTTTCAAGTGACCTATAAAGCTCTTTAATGACATAATATTAATGTGTTCATTACTATAGCTTTTTTATATATTGTCATAGTAACTAATATTTTTTGTATGGAGTAATATATTTATTTTAGTGAGTTGGTGTCATTTTAAAGTCCACAAGAAAAAATATTTCATTATTAAGTCTAGGTTTACTCTTGAATTGATCAAAATATTAAAAATCTAGAGACAAAATTTATTTCTACTATTATTTGTATTTTTGTATTAAAAATATAGTCGACAAAATAAAATATTATATGTGAGTTACTATGCTTAAAGTTTATTGTTTTAACAATCAAAATCAATTATAAATTAGAATAACAACATAATTTATTTATATTATTATTATTTATATTTTCTATTAAAAGCTAAGCTGATAAAGGATTACATTATGAATAATAAATTTGTAAGAAATTTCTCACCCTAAATTTATTTAATGTCATTAATAATCAATTTCTATTACTATTATTAACCTAGATTTTAGCTATAAATTGATATTATAGTAGCAATCTCAAAGTTGAGGTACTATAGTATGTCTAGTAGATTGGCACCATTTTCAAGTGACCTAGAAAGCTCTTTAATGCCATAATACTAATTTGTTCATTACTATAGCATTTTTAATTATTGTCATAGTAACTAATATTTTTTGTATTGAGTAATATATTTTATTTTAGCAAGTTGGTGTCATTTTAAAGTCCGCAAGAGAAAATATTTAATGAAATTTATCTTAATAATTTGTTCATTGTGTTTTTTTTATTTTTTGATAAATTTCTTACCTATAAAGTTATTTAATGACATTGATGTTAATATTGTATTCAAAGTAAAATATTTCATTATTAAGTCTAGGTTTACCCTTGAATTGATCAAAATAGATTATGAATTAAAATAGCAACACAATTTATCTCTATTATTATTTGTATTTTTGTATTAAAATCTAACCTATAGAGGTTCACTTCATCAATAATAAATTAATATATGAAAAATTTATTACATGACATTGATCTAAATAATGTATGACATTGATCTTAATAATGTGTTCAATGTTTATTATTAATTTTTTTAACAATCAAAATCAATCAAGAATTAGAATAGCAACAAAGAAGTACAATTTGATTTTTTTCAAATACCAAAGGGGACACATAAAAGTGAGTGAACTAAATATTGGAAGTGCTCAATGTTTATTCATGAAGTGTTTGAACATATTATATTGAAAAGAACATATTAATATTCCTCTAAAACTTAGATTATTTACATAATTTTTATTATCATTAATATTTGTATCTTTGTATTAAAGCAAAGTTTATAAAAAATTGACTCATGGATAATAGTTTGTGTAAGAAATTTCTTACCTATAAATTTGTTTAACGACATAGTAATTGTGTTTGTTACTATTATTAGCCATTTTGATAATTGATATTAAGTAATTATTTTATCTGCATTGAGTATAATGTTCACACCACTTTAAAGTTTGCAAGTTGTTTAACTATGAAAATCAAATTATTATGAATTAATGTTCAAATTATTATGAATTAATATTCAGACCACTTTAAAGTTTGCAAGTTGTTTAACTATCAAAATCAAATTATTATGAATTAGAATGCAACAGAGTAGTACAATTTGATTTATATCAAATATAATAACAAATCTCTCTTGAGACTATATTGCTAGAGTCTAGTATTTATTCAGGAAGTGTTTAAACATTTTATATTGAAAATAATACTAATTAGCTACTTCAATATAGTTTAAATAGAACAAATCTAGAAAATGTTTTTAAGTGAATTATTTGATTTGATTATGCAAGGTGGATATAGTGAGAAATTATGTTGATCTAAACAAAGCATTGAAAAGTTAAATATTGAATGGTGTCATGTAATTTGCATAAAATAATACTAATCAGCGACTTCAATATAGTTTTAATAGACCAAATCTAGAAAATGTTTTTAAATGAATTATTGGATTTGATTATGCAAGGTTGATATAGTGAAAAATTATGTTGATCTAAACAAAGCATTGAAAAGTTAAATATTGAATGGTGTCATGTAATTTGCATAACGCATCGTCACATGAATACATTGAAGTTGAGTCAAAATTTGCATATATGTATTAAATAATATAAAACCCTTCAAAAAATAATATTAAAAGAATATTTGATATACAACAAACATTGAAAAAGTGTATCTTCATGTATATTATTAGATCCTTCAAAGGACAAAATTACATTCATGAATCATCTCCACATGATCTCATGGTATCCACTCAAGTAGATCAAGTACAACTTCTACACCACATTTGTTTATCTTGGTCTTCCTGCAATGTTTCTTTGGCATCCATGCCCAAACAATGGTATTAATTGGAATAGATTCAAGTTTTGTGTCATCGGGATTTGGTACCCAATGTTTTTCTAATACTTTTCCTCTGTATTTCCTTGAACTAGGCTTCCACCAATCAACCTTTACATGAAGAGTCTCACTTTGATCATCTTGGAAGATATCTGAGGTGGATTTTGCCATCCAAATCATCTCCCCTTCATCCTCGTTTCCTCATCTAACTAGCAACATCTTTCCTTTTTTAACATCAATCATAGGATTGAATGTTGGCTTTGGCTTGTTGCACTTGGGTCTGACATATACTAGTTCATCTGTCACATTATCAAAATCCTCATCCATAATACTTGAGATTACATAGAGTGCATTACAGTTAGCATTGACAATTTGCCTTGTCTTGGGCCATAAATCCTTAGAATATGAATCACTTACTTCCACTATTGTATGATCATTGTAGATTTCATCTAATGCACCAAGAACTCTTTCCCAATACTCTACTTTATTTTTCTATTCCTCTGTAACAATTGGTGAATCATCATTGCCAATAGTGTCTTTCCACATTTTTATGTATGATGTTATTCCTTCCTTTAGTTCTTTTAAATAGACATTATTCTCCTTGGGACCTAAGAAAGATGTCTTCCCAGTGGAAAATTTAGGTCGACCTTGCTTGTCTACATTCCACAACTCAATTGGTTCTGACCACTCAATATCTCTGATGGATTCTTTGTACCTTAGTACTAGAACATCATTGAGTACAATAAATTGGAAGTATTGGACATTAAGATGTCCGACTAGTGCATTTTTTCCCTCCTTGATGTATCCATTAAGGAAACTTTTGAAGTCATACACCTTGTCAATCAATGTAGGTGGAAAAACTTGTTTTTCTTCAATCATGCAATATTTATCCATCATTTAAGCTAAAGAATATATGTCTTTACTTTCAAGTTGGAATACATTCTTTCGTATGTTCCATCTATGTCTTCATGAGTGTGTCCCACAAGCAAGAATCCAACCTCAAAAGTGTTGAAGACACCAAGTGCAGTTAAAAGTGATAGAAACATGAAAAGATAATGATTCTTATTATCACTTGCTACATTTTCCAACTATAACAACAAATGTGGAGGATTATCACCATACATATCAAGGTATGGGTCTTCAAGGTCCCTTAAGCACTTTGCAATGGATGTAATGGTAAATTGTGATCCCATATGTATAAATGGTAGAGAGAAATGACCAAAACCTCCTGTCTTATGCCCATGTGTTAACATACTTGTCAATGACAAACCCAAGTTTGTTCCTACAATAGATTTCGATTTGACACACAAACTTGGGATTGAAGTCTTTGTTTTGTCCATTTTATCATGGATAATGCTCAAATACTCCTCTGGAAACCGCTCTGACATAATTCTATGGGCATATTAGCAATATCTTCCACACATAACAGTCTTGTTATGTGAGTTCAATCTACCTCGTGCCATTTCTTCCAACTCTTTTGTAGTTGCAGACCTCATTTGTTCTTTCAACACGATACATTCACTACATTTACTAAAGTTGCTATTCTTTGAGAATGCCACATCTCGAAAATGAGTATTCTAGATCTTTCTCATTGTTGATTATGATATTGATGGGTAATTGAGTTTTTGAAGAGCCTCATTGATCTCATTTAACAAAGATCTTTGTGTGTAAGTAGAAGGCAACAATTTTAAATGAGCATACCTTCCATCTTTTTCAACTTGACGTGTTTGGTTTGGTGAATAATATGAATTATCCATTACAATTTTGTGTAATATTTTGATGGTTGCCATGGTATGTGCACGTGCATTTCATGTGTTTGTGTTACCATGAATGGCTTTGATGTGTCCATGCTGGAAATAATGTTGGTACCTTTAGAAGGTGCTTTGAGGAATCTTATGTATCTTGTACCATGCTTTCTTACAAATAATATTACCATTAAATCTCGTGTCCTTTACTTTTATAACAATAGGAGATAGGCCATGGCCATGGATGTTTGACATGACTGTGTTTGAAAGTAGTGAATTCAAGACAAATTCTCGAATACCATTCTTATTTATGTCTTCCATTCTCCTTCTAGCAACTGCAACGGCCTTCCTGTCCACATGTTGAAGACAATATTGTTTACAACAATCATCTGCTGCAAAAAGTCGGATTTCTTTCTCTTCATCTATCCTTGTTTGACATTCTACAACTTTTTTTGTAGCCATAACTCACTTAATCTTTTTATATGGCCTTGTTACATGCATATCATTTGATTCTACATTTGTTTTATTATAAAGATCCCCATCACATTTTTATAAGGTACTTGTGTCCTTTATCACATCCCATATCACCATTTCCTTGGGTGGTTCCTTGAACTTCTCCTTGACCCTTAACATCTCACCTTTGTTGTCCACCAATTTATTTATTGGTCATCTAACCAAACAGTGTATAGACTTATCCCCTATACTACATATTTCAAAATTTCCATGTATCTCTTCTATGCAAACACCGAAGTCCATTTCACCTAGTGTTTCACCCTCAACCATGTCATCCTCGTAGACATTAACTATCATTCCTTTTGCAATGCACATGCTTTTTCTTGTGCATTCATGTGTAAAAAAAACCCTTGTACATGTGAATGCAACCTTATCTTTGCGAATATTTGTGGGATGATCATGACAATGACGTTCCAAATCTGATTCTGGCCAAATCTCATAAGATTCCAATGCATCCCCTAGTGTATGCTCAAATCTTGTTTGATGTGGTAGAGGAGCATCATGTTTTAACACCTTCTCAATTTTAACTGCTATGCATCCTTTCTTTACCATCCTTACATGCACCTTATGACCAAGATATTTATTTAATATAGATCCCTCACCTACCTTCACTCCACATTGTAGAAGATCTACCTTGTCTCCAATAGAAAATGCAAAAGAAACATTTGCGCCTATACACCAATTTAAATAAACTTACTATTTGCTAAAAAAAACATGTAATATACTATCAATAACACTTAACAATATTTGCTAAAGTAAACATTCAGTATATTATCAATAACACTTAACACATGATTTCATATTTTTATTTGCCTATGTTGTGCCTCAAATCCACGATCTTCCATGGATGTATGTCCCCTTCATCAACATCTTCTAGAATCAAATGTGGTTGAGTGACATCAATTATCAAAACTGTAACATAGCTTGCATCAACCATTTCTCTACCATAATAAGTCCCAGTGTCTGCATATTCAACCCTTCCTAGCCCAATAAATTGACCATTAATTATGAGGTCAACATAGTCCCCTTTTGTCAAAATTATATTTGTGTGATGGTCATGACAATGACGTTCCAAATCCGATTATGTCCAAATCTTAGAAGAATCCAATGCATCCCCTAGTGTATGCTCAAATCCTATTGGATGTGGTAGAGGAGAATCATTTTTTAACACCTTCTCAATTTTAAACACTATGCATCCTTTCTTTACCATCCTTCCATGCACCTTATGACCAAGCTCTATATTGAATATGGAGCCCTCACCTACCTTCACTCCAGATTGCAAATGACCTGCCTTGTCTCCAAAAGAAAATGCAGAAGAAACATTTGCATCTGTACACAAAATTAAAGAAACTTAGTATTTGCTAAAAAAAACATTCAGTATACTATCAATAACACATAACACATTCTTTGATATTTTGATTTACCTATGTTGTGCCTCAAATATATGATCTTCCATCAATGTATGTCCCCTTCATCAACATCTTCCACAATCATATGTGGTTGAGTGACATCAATTATCAAAACTGTAACATAGCCTACATTAACCCTTTCTCAGCCACAATAAGTCCCAGTGTCTGTAGATTCAACCCTTCCTAGCCCAATAACTTGACCATTAATGAGGAGATCAACATAGTCCCCTTTTGTCAAAATTATATTTTCCATTGTAACTCCTATGAATTCTGTAACACACAATTGAATTGTAATTTGTAATTAAGGTTAAATGATGTAAAGTGTCTCTTATATTTTAGCAAAAGCACAACCTTCAAAAAAGTAATATAGTTGCAATATTTAAAAATGGTGTGCCGGTGGTTTTGTACACAATGAAAAACCTTTCCCCACCATCCACCAAAAGGAAATCTACATATAAATTACACACAATTAGAGATCCAAGAATATCAAAGAATGAAAAATATCAACTCACATCAAACCACCAAGTTCCTATTTAACTATGGAGATGGCACTTGTTTTATTGTTGTATGTGTATGAATTGTGCTCATACAAAAATTTACAAAAGAAGAAAGGAAAGAATTGATTTGAATTGTAACTATATGAACTTGGCATATCATCCATTAGTCATCTCATCGCACATATACCATGCCCATTCTTATGATGTGCCTTCAAGCCAAAAAAAATATTATTTGTGTGCTTCTCAATTTCCTAGCTTCAAAAGAAATGATGCCATATGATAGAGATCCTTAAGTCAAACCTTAGAGTGTTGTAAGGCATAACACAAGCTCCCACCAAATGAAAAATTTCTCTTAACGTGATACCATCATGTAGAGATCCTCTAGAAATGACATTCTCATTATCCATGTGAAATTTTCCCCCAATTGCTTTTGAGAACCCCACTTTTTCTATGTTGAGATCAACCTAAGGCTCTCAATCTCACAAACCACTCTCTCTAGAGATTCCAATCCTACGTAGAATCCAATACCATATGAAATTTTACACCTACAAGAGAGACATAAAAACAAGTGTGCACACATAGATAAAATCCCATATCTAATGTGTAAATCCAAACCCAAGAAAACCACACAAAGATGTATTTAGTACCCTTGACCAAGTCAACCAAGACCATGCCCAATTCAACCTACACCGTCCGTTTGAGACAAACTGTCATGTAGACAATAAGCCTTTTAAATACACTTCAATCAGATGAAAACCATGGGCTAAAACCATGTGCCACAATAAACCACAAACATTCAATGATTAACCTAACATGGCTTTGAAAGGGAAAGGAGAAATTTGTATTGCTAATGAAACCAAGTCCTATTACTACTAGTAAGGATGAAGTTCAATATTTAGGAAGAGGATAAAGCAATGTCCATAATCGAACTCTCATTTTGTAATAATATTCAAATATACACCAAGAATTATAAGACCAGCGAAAATATGTAGTACTATTTATTCCAAAATAGGTATTGTACTTCCATACAAAAAATTATAACATGAATTATGTGGAGGGGAAAGGTATGAGTGATCACATTTTTTTACCAACCATGCCCAATTCAACCAACACCATCCATTTGAGACACATTATAATGTAGACAATAAGCCTTTTAAGTACACTGCCATCACATGAAAACTATGGGATAAAACCATGTGCCACAATAAACCACAAACACTCAATGATTAACATAACATGGCTCTGAAAGGGAAAGGAGAAATTGGTATTGCTAATGAAACCGATATGGAAACCAAGTCCTCTTACTACTAGTAAGGATGAAGTTCAATATTTAGAAAGAGGATAAGGTAATGTCCATAATAGAACTCTCATTTTGTAATAATATTCAAATAGTCACCAATAATTATAAGACCAGCGAAAAGATGTAGTACTATTTAGTCCAAAATAGGTAATGTAAAATACAAAAAATTATAACATGAATTATGTGGAGGGAAAAGGTATGAGTGATCACATTTTTTTACTCAATTTATTTTCCCATTTTGCTAGTGTTAGGGATGACTATAAAGTTTTGCAATCCCAACATTTCTAATTTTATTGAATTCATTGCCACAATCATTTTATACTTTGAAAATAATAACTTATGTTGAACATAGAAAATTCATATTTTGAGATGGTTTTTGATGCATTGTAAGAAGAAATTAGAAGAATTGTTTCAAGAACACCAACATTGGGGGATAAGTTGCTTTCTATGCCAAAAGAAAGGGGAAACAAAATATTTTCCAACAGAGCCATGTTGAAAGAGTAACAAAAATGGGTGCAAAAGAAACAAAATGAAACAATTTATGAAGTAATGTAAGGCCACACTACATGCCAACAATAGGGTGGCAAGCAACCACAAAAATAAAAGAACAAGAAAAATAAAAGGTGCAATTATTGTCATATGTTAGGGCTCATACAAAGAGACTATTCAAAGTGGAAGATTGAACTGTTTCATATTGTCATATGTAGAAATCAACATGATCAAGATTTTAAAGTTCATATGGAGAACTCTAATGACTAAGATTTCTACACTATACACTTATGAACAACATAGCACATGACAAAGAAATAAAAATTGCTCCAAATTTATTTCCATCTTTACATGAATAGAATTATCTAGTTCAGAGATAAAAGTTGCCATAAAGTAAATGACGTTGGAGAGTTGTAAGTACCTATTTCTAATGGAGGAATATTCTGCAAAGAGTGTTGCACGTGCCAAATTTGGCAAGAGATTTGAAATCTATTGCAAGGAATGTTCGTTTATATGCTCCTAAGAAGGGAATTTATATGTTTTAAATTTAAATTTATAAGTTGCATCATCTATTATAGAAAATAGTTTGGGAACTAGAGTCATTAGAGGTTTCTTCATGTGAATGCCAAAACTCTATTAGAAATGAAAAATAAAATCATGGTAAATTGGATGATGAACCAAAAAAAATGATTCTAATTTGGAATCATGAATATTGGGCAATCAACAAGAAAATTAGAAGGCACAATGTCTACACTAGAATGCGGGGTGCTAGATTTAGTGCACAGTTATATTTGTTGTCCTAAATATGTAGAATATGTATGTGGGATTAATTTTTTTAGAGCTTTCCTTGATGCTTTTAGCATAAAAACTTGTATTTATTAGTCTAAAATGCTTGGTGCATTTAATGTTTTTCCACAATTTCAAGCAATGGATGAAAAGTAGTTGGAGCCCTCAAATTAGTTTGCAAGAAAGCTAGCATAATGAGGATCTCATGAGTCATAACCATGAGGGAAATCTAGTGCGTGCTAGATTACCATCTTGAACAAGTAGGAGCACATGTTAAACATCATCCCATTGTGGGGGAAACCCAGTGCGTGCTAGCTTTCCCTCTTGCACAAGTAGGAGCACATTTCAAAAAACATCATCCCACCTTGGGGGAAAGCTAGCGCATACTATCTTTCCCTCTTGCACAAGAAGGGGCGCATCTTGAACAACATCATCCTTCCAAGGAGGAAAACTAGCACACCCTAACTTTCTCTCTTGCACAAGAAGGAGCGCATCACGAACAATATCATCCCACCATGGCGGAAAGTTAGTGCATTATAACTTTCCCTCTTGCGCAAGTAGGAGCGCATCTCAAACAACATCATCCCACCATTAGGCATGTTAGCCATCCCTCTTGCACAAGCAAGAGTCCATCTCGAACAACATCATCGCACCAGTGGGAAAAGCTAGCGCATGCTAGATTTCTCTCTTGCACAAGCATGAGCTCATCTCAGACAACATCATCCCATCATGGGGGAAGCTAGTGCGTGCTAGCTTTCCCTATTGCACAAGCACAAGCTCATATTGGACAACATCATCCCACTCTATGGGAAATATTGCTTGTGTTATCTTTCCCTAATGAGAAAACACAAGCTCATCTCAAACAACATCATCCCACCATTGGGGAAAGCTAGCTCATGCTAGTTGTCCCTCTTGTACAAGCACAAGTACATCTCGAACAACATGATTCCACCGTAGGAAAAAGATAACACAAGCTAGCTTTCCCTCTTTCATAAGCAAAAGCACAAACACATCGTGAACAACATCACTCCAACCTAGGGGAAAGCTAGTGTGTGCTAGTTTTCCCTCTTGCACAAGCACTAGCACATCTCAAAAATCATCCCACCATTTGGGTAAGCTAGTGTGTGCTAGCTTTCTCTCTTGCACAAGCATATACACATCTCAAAAAATATCATTCCACTATGGGGGAAAGATAGCATGTGCTAGCTTTCTCTCTTGCACAAGCACAAGCACATCTCAAACAACATCATTACTTAGTGGGGTAAAACTAGTGCATGCTAACTTTCAGTCTTACAGAAGCACAAGAACATCTTGAATAACATCATTCCATTGTGGGTAAAAGCTAGTGTGTGCTTTCTTTCCCTCTTTCACAATGATCCAGGTGGATATCGGTGGCCACCCACCTTCTCCAACTGGCCCAAAACATGTTTCTAGCAATTTTGGTAATTTACTATTTTTAGCAGTTTTAACTTCCGGGGCCATTTTGAGGCCCTAAACGATGTTTTTTGGGAAAACGGTGGAGCAACATGGATCGTAGATTGATGTTGCTCCA
>JASDQU010257254.1:0-15884 GCA_032191745.1 Picea mariana
TTTCAACTTATACTTAAACCTTTCAATTATATAAGTTGAAAAAAGGTTTTAAAGTGTACTTGATACTGATTCACCCCCCTCTCAGTATCAATAGGATGCACTTGTTTATGGTACAGGTTGATTATAGGTTGTTTGGTACAGGATTGGTGCATAGTCGATGCACTTATTTATGGTACAGGTTGAGGTACAAGTTGATGCATATTTGATGCATGGTTCAGATATATTGGTACATGTTGAAAGCAGTATATCTCACAGTGATAGTGTGATAATGGTTCCATCATTCTACTTCTACTTCAAGGTGGAAGGACGGGGCAAGGACTAGTGGTTATAGACACCTTCCGGCTGTAGCCAGAGAACATAGGGGGTTGTAGCCTCCTTCTGGTTGTAGCCAAAGAATTGGGGAGTTGGAGATTCCCTCAGGTTGTAGCCTAAGAAACTATGGGGTTGGAGCTTCCTTCCAGTTGCAGCTGGAAAACAAAGGGAGTTGGTGCTTCCAATGAATGTAATTCTTCAAAACATATAAGAAAAAGCATTTTGTGGTTTTCTCCCGATTTGGGTTTCCACGTAAAACATTGGTGTACTATGTATGTGAGTGATTGTTTATTTCTTACTGCTCATTATTGCATAATAATTCTACATTGATATAAAATTTGAAGAAAAAGGATTATAATTACTCTATTACGGATTCACCACCCCTTTAAGTAATCCAACAATATTCTCCTATCAAAAAATGTGGTCTGCTACTTCTCTACGAATGTCAAAAAGAGGTTGAAGGTGCTCCTCAGAGAAGCCATGCATGGTGAGATCTTCTCACTATGCATTGTCACATGATGCATTCATATTCTCTTAGAGAGAGTTGAATGCATCATCTTCCTCAATGATGAGACAACCCAAATGGTCCTTAGGTGAACCATTCTGTAAGGCTTGGCTTATAACCACATGAACACCTATAGATTGAGATGGAATATTGTTGTTGTCCTAAGACAAATTGGCATGTAATTTATGCTCTTATGAATATTGAATAGTCCCTAGACGTCATGTTAAAGGTCCTACAGTGTCTTGGAGAGGAGTAGAAGGAAATTCCTCCTCTATGACGACATAGCCCAAACTATCCTATTCTCATTCAATATCCATACTTGGTGCCTCAGTAGAGGAAGAGGTTGGGGGCGGTTTAGAAGCTGTTAAGGGGGTGTTTATGGGGAAAATACAATTAACCAAATATTTGTAATAGTCCAAGCCTCTTCGAGACCTTCCATGCTTATGAGGCATGGATTTGAGAGGTTAACAGGTAACCCAAGAGGGAAAAGGGAGAAACATAAATGGAGTGTGACAAGGCCACTCCTGAGAAAAAACAAATCCTGCAAGAGGAATAAAGGGGAAATTCATAGAAAAAAACATGGATGGGAAGAGGCAGATATTTCCATTATGACGCATGAAAGACACAATTAATTTGGAGGTGAAATTTTCCACTTCCATGGTACCCATAAGATCAAATCCCAACAGCATTGTGAACCAGTTCACTAAATTTCCCATGGAGAAAAATATCTTACATAGTGACTCAGCATAAATGCATGACCTCATAAAATATAACATGGGATATGAGATGTCATGATGAGACTCCTTGTTTAATTGCATGGTGGTACAAATGTCACCCCATCCGGGGAATTGAAATTTGGGTGATCGAGGTATAAGCATTGCTTGAGCAGGGGGGAGAAGGGATAGTGTTAGCATCTATGTATATATATTCACCCTTTAAGGAGACCCCTTCATTTTCTAATTTAACAACTACTTTATTCACCTCTCTACATACATGTGAGGGGACAATAACAAGGCTTGGAAGGAGGAGATATTTGACTTGTTCAAGTGAGCTTAGAAGTCACCATCTGGTGGAGATTTTTGTATGGTCAGAACCATGTAGGATCATGGTATTGAGAGAGATTATTACCTATGAATCTCCTTCAATGACAATTTATTTAGTTTCAAATGGGTGTCTATTTGAATTCCTTGAAGAAGGCCCCAAAGCTCAGTTGAATTGTTAGAATCAATGCCCAGATTTCCTGCTAGTATGTGTCTGATTTTCCCTCCACTATATATGATTACCACACTAAAACTTGTGGGGCCTAGGTTTCCTTTGGAGGTTCCATCAAAATTCATTTTATACAATCCTGGAGGTAGATATTTCCAACTGAATGGGATTTGAGTGGAAATAGGGTAGGGTTTTAGGCATGGGTGTGGCAGAGTTGGGTCATGATTTAGGTGTCGCTTGGATAGAATGATGCTTCCAATGGGATTACATGAGAAGTCTTCTCTAGACCAAAGTTGTGATCTCACAGTATCTTCAATGATGTCATAAATTCTTAGACCAAACAAAAGTTGTCAAAGATGGATTGGATTGGAGAACTAATATATTATGTTCATTCCATATTTTCCAAACAACAAAATGTGGTAACAAATTCCAACTTATGTTGAGGATTGGATTATTGTAGGATATCAATCTCTAATCATTGATAGTGTGAATGATGTTATACCTTTCTCTATCTCTTTTTCTCATTATTTGAGATACCTTGTCCCATAGTTCAACACTAAAAGGGCATTGATTCAGAAGATGCTCCATGGATTCCTATTTTTGCATACATAGTGGGCATGTTGAGGGTTTAGTAAATACCATTTTCCTTAAATTATCCCAAGTTAAGATTCGATTCTAAACGAGAAGACAAAGGAAAATGGAAACCTTCGGCAAGAGGTGCGATTCCATACGGTATGCCAGATCCGTTCCTTTGGTAGTAGGTGAAATTAAGATTTAAGATAGTAAGACTCTTTAATGGTGAAGGTGTCAATTCGAGAGTTTCCTCGATGTAAAATATCCTCTCCTTCTTGTTTTTGTATTTTCCTCGGAATTGTTGCTTCCTGCTAAGACTCTAGGTTTTAGTTTGTTGATAGATTGATGTCATTGTGAGAGATTTTCAAATCTCTCCAGTGAGAGGTCTAGGGTGATTCTTTCCATAAGTATACAACATTTAAATTTTATTTGTTCTGCATTTGGTTATGTATGCGATGCATGCTTTCCATGGATTGTAGTAGAGCAAATTGCTTCCAAGAGTCTAACCAGAAGAGTGCAGTTTTTCCATCTCTTAGTTCTCATAAGGCATGTTCCTAGATAAGGGAGCAATTTCTCTAGAAAACATTCGAGATATTTGAGCCCGAAATTGGGTCGATCAACCTAATAAGATGATCCTTGTAAATTTTTAGGACATATTTCTTCTTCCATAACCTAGCCCATAACTCTTTCAGGTGATTTAGCCACCACCACCAAAAACATTCACCCATTATTTCATTTAGAAAACATGGGTTGCAAAGCCTGAGACCACCATTTAACTTAGGTTTTCATATTTGTTCCCAACTAACCAAGGCCTATTTACATTCTGACTTGTGGACCCACCAAAGGAAATTTCTTTGAAGATCACAAATGCCTTTAAGCACAGATTGGGGGGAAGCTAGGGAAGATAAAAGATATATGGGTATAGCTTGGAGAACATGTTTGATAAGAACAAGGTGACCAACCAAGTTAAGGGTGTGAAAGGTCCAGGATTTCAAGAGGTAAGGGGAATGCCAAGGTCATTGGATGGAAGGGACCTCTGGGGGATGCCTAATAGGAGGGATATGTGGTTCTGAATAGATAAAAGTTTGTTGGAAAAATAGACCTGGGATTTTTCTAGGTTAATAGATGTTCTTGAAGCTTCAATGAAATAAAATAAAATGGTCTTTAAGTTTTGTTCTTCCTATGTTGTGGGTGTGCCCATTAACAATGTGTCATCCAAAAACTAACTATGGGAGGTTTTAGGTTGGATACCATGAAGAGGAAGGCACTGAAGGGATCCATCCACTATGGAGGCTTTGATGTAATGACTCATTCCTTCAACCATAATAAAAAATAGGAAAGGAGAGAGTAGATCCTCTTGGAAGACACCTCTTGATGGGATGAAGGTATTGGAAGAGACAGCAATTACAAGGATGGAAAAGATAGTTGAAGAGGTGAGGTTGATGATACAATTGACCCACTCATTGCTAAGACCAAAAGCAGGGAGAATAGATTGGATGTATTTCTGGCTTAATTTATCAAACTATTTTGAGAGATCTAGTTTGGTGAGAATACCCAGGGATCTAGTGGATTTGAGAGAGTGAATAACCTCATGTGCCAATATGATGTACAAAATTTGGTGTCCTTCAACGTAGCCTGACTACTTCTTAGAGATGATGAAGGGGAGGATAGGCTTGAGTGTCAGAGATATTACTTTCGTGATGATTTTGTATATTACATTACACAATGTGATGGGATTGAACTGTTGCAGGTGGGAAACCCTTTCCTCCTTAGGAATAATAGTGAGGAAAGTGTCATTGAGATCCTATAGGACTTTATCTGAAGAGAGAAATTCCTCAAGAATTTAGCAAACCTCCTCTCAGACCATTGACCAATAGTGGTGGAAGAAGTAGGTTGTAAATTCATCAAGCCCTAGTTGTTTTCCCATGAGCATCTCCTTCATAGCCCGATCTACCTCCTCGATTGAGATAGGCCTCATGAGTGCCTTGTTTTTTCCAGAGAGATGATATTTAGAATATGCTGAGTAATTTTAATGGCTTCAGATATATTAGGGATCGATTCTGAGAGGAGATTCATGTAGTAATTTATGATTTCATTCTCCATTCCTTCATGGTCCATGATCTATTGGCCTTGCACATTTTCCAACTTGGTAATATGATTGACATTTCTTCTTTGTATCATGGATCGATGAAATAACTTGGTGTTATTTTATCCTTTCTTGAGCCATTACACTCTTGATTTATGGAGAGAGAGGATTTCCTCTTTCTTATATCTTTCCTCCATTTTTTTTTTAGAAGCTCATCTTCGACTTGTAGATATTCTCAGTGTCCTTGTTAAATGTAATTGATTTGGATCTCCTCCAATCATTTCTCTAGAGATCATTATGCAAAAAATATGTTACCGAATACATTTTTGTTCCATTCCCTAAGATGCTCTTTGAAATTATTTATCTTTTATTGGAATCGATACATTAGGGTTCAATGTGAGATTGTTGTGTTTGACCACCATGTATTGGCAAGCTCCTGAAAATTTAGATGTGAAAGACAAAATATTTAAAACTAAAAAGGCTTGAATTTGGGGGACCTAATGGTGTCGACCCAACACCTAACTAGAAAGTGATATGATCCTGACTTGGGGAGAATATTCACTTCGAGTAATGGCCTTCCAGCATGAGGTATTCCTATCTGACGAATCGATCCA
This sequence comes from Picea mariana, assembly GCA_032191745.1. NCBI lineage: Eukaryota > Viridiplantae > Streptophyta > Pinopsida > Pinales > Pinaceae > Picea > Picea mariana. The sequence goes on from JASDQU010257254.1 coordinate 5,300, forward strand.
AATGAAAAGACACCTAATTTGTACTAGAGTTCTTGTTGGTCCATGTGAATGTGTCATTTTTTGCTTAAATATATATTAAGATAAAATCCTCTATTATGTTTTGGAAGCTCTCACTATCCTTTTCCAATCTTCTAATTCCTCCTTTATTTTCTTCCAAGGAAAGAATGATATTGAAATCTCTTTTGATAATCCACCATTTCTAACCCACTAGATTTTCCAAGGCTGAAAGGATTTTCAAGAACTTGTTGTCCTTCTCTTGTGGTTTATGGGGGCCATAGGCATTACTGATGACCCATTCCTTGCTGGAACCAATGGATAGATAGTGATCTAACAACATCCAAGTAGAAGAGTAGAAACTATCTAAAACTATTGTTGCATGGTTCCATAAGATAGTCATTCCTCTCACTGCTCCATTGGAGTCATTATATACAAAATTACTCTGTTTCCAACACCTTCAAAGAGAAATTCTAATAAATTTTATGTGCATTTCATTTCTTAGAGTAATAAAATCTTTGGTTCTTCTGCCACTATATAGTTTCAAAGAACCGTTTGTTTAGTTATTCCATTTATTCCTCTTACATTCTAGGATAGAATCTCCATGATGATGGAGGAGGGGAAGGGGGAGAATAATCCCTCAAAGATATTTAAACCTGCATCAAGTTGATCATAAAGCTACCTACGTCTTGAATGAGTTTCTACAATGATTTTAACCCTCGTATTTTCCCTTACTTAGGTGTTTTCCTATGGTATTTTCCTAGATCTGAGTGGATTCCCAATGCTCCTCTAGATTGAGATGTGGCATCCACTATTGAATCAATATATACTTTTTTAAAATTGCACATTTTATCGAGAGGGAGACTTTGCAGTTCCTTCTTGTTATAATCCTCCTCAAGTTTCTCTAGATCTATATCGGCTAGGTCTCTTTTGTCTATGATTATGTCGATATCTCCCCTATCCTCTGTGAATTGGTCTTCTTCCATATGAGCATCAGATGTTGACTGTATGATATTTTCTAGGACTAGCTCTAGAATCTGCTGTGTGTTTCCTTATACGGTTCCTCTGTTTTTATGTTGGTGTGGTTTTTCCACCTCTTGGAAATCTAGCAACTTGGTTAAAATTTCAAAAGATTTGTTGGTGGATGGCTTCTTTCTTTTCCCTTGACCATATTTTCTTGGGTTTAGTTTCTTCTTGTTCATGGAACTTCTGGTAGTGAAAGGGAATATGCTCATAGTCTATAGTTTATGTCCATTCCTCATTTTTTTATTAAAGGGTTAAAGATCCTTGCAAGGATTTAGATATGTTCAGATAAAGACTAGTGCAGGAATATGAGGTGTACTTTCTCTGTCATGTAGCCTATGAAGATTTTACATAAACTCCAAGAGTATTTCCAATGCCTCCTAGGATTTCTTCTAACCAGAATTTTCACAGAAGAGAATAAAGGTGGATCTAGACTAGTGCATAGGAGAATTCTTCTTTTTCTGGGTTGAAATGATCTGTCTAGAATATTAGGTACAACCCTACAAAGTTGAATAAATATGGGTCATTTTCAAAGACACAGTCTTTCTCTTTGAGATTAAAGAATACGACTATGAAGAAACCCTTTGATCCCAATTGAATGTCATAGTGACCTTTTGGGTTCCACTAGGTTTTGATCCATCAGATTAAATCACACTCATAGGACCATAGTCCTAAAAATTTCCCTATTAAGGCATGTTCCTTCATGAACTCTGTGTGTTCCCCCACTCTGGCAGAGTTGATTACATACCTTGGTGTTGGGGTGGTCTGTGGGGTGCATTTCTCTAGATCCCACATGTGAGTCACTTTTGGATGAGAGGTTTCCACTTTGACCTCTATTTCCTTTCCAAATTGCTACTCATCCTAAATAACTTATTGTCGAAGGTGAGGTGATAGCTCAAATGGTGGTCATGAACTCTTTGCTCTCGGTTGTTCATTGACAACTATGTTAATGTATGAGGGGTTTTGTAACCCCTCTGCCATAGCCATGAGAGGTTTTTTAAATTCCTCAGATGCAAAAGAGAACCCCTCCTCTAGAAGGATATTGATAAATGGATTCAAAGGCCTTGATATGTTGCAAACATAGAAACCGTAGCAAAGAAAAATACCCAATTCCATGGTTTGATTAATAACATATTGACTCCTTTTGAGTGTGTTCAAAAGATGTAATTTTGTGGAATTTAAAGAGGAAAGTGAAAATTTATTTCTTTGAATAAAGGTATTATTTCTAGCATTTATCTTCTCAATATTTTATTGTTCCATTGATATTTGTTGAATATTCATGTTTTTGCATATTATATTACATATGGTACCTTGCAAGTGGTATCATAGAACTTTCCTTGGCATGAATTGTGGGTACAAATTACCTAGGGTGGAGATGTTTACTACCAGCGTCTTTAAAGAACATAGATATGTCATTCAATGAGTAAAATTGTGATGGGGAAGACTACATGTAGGTGGTACACACGGTTTCACAGGGTTTCCTAGAAACTAATTTTTTTCCCTTGTTGGAAACTTTGTAACCCTTCTCGGTACCCCTCAAGTAGTACTGCATCAGAAAGAATATGTACATGACCATCACTCCCACGTACCAACAGATATATTGGAACTCCCTTAAGTCTTCTAAAAGTATCCCTTGATCAATCGATTGGTTGCTTGACTGTTATAGTGCCACCGAGAAAAACACTCAGGAAGATACTCTCTAGTACTTGGGTTACTGGGTAGTATGGATAAAAGTATGGTCGAGGCTCCTGAGTTGATTCCCTAAGATATTGGTCCAAGTACTACTTTTTGAACCCGCGTGTATTTCAGGGAGCTATAACATAAGGAAAACCCTTCTCCATAGGCACCTTACAAGCAATAACCTATGGGGAACATACCAGAAAAGGAATAGAAAGGATATTTGGGTCACGCAACCTTTCCTCCTACATTCTAGTTGTGAAATTGCTACACATATTTTTCTGTTAAGATTTTGGGAATTCTGACACTACAATATTATTCAGGTCAGAGTATAACTCCATGAGAGTTAAAAAACAACAAAAGAAACAAAAAAAAAATTGGGTACTTCCTGCACCCTTATTTGAGACCTATCCCATTGAATTCCTCTTTTAGTCTCGATATTTGGGATACCTATAATTTTAAGCATTTTTTTCTCATGGAACCATAACCTTCCCGACATCCTTATTTCCACTTATCCTATTATCTTACGCTTGTTTCCCTAATCGTAGTGGTATATATCACTTATCTTCCTTTTTGTCTATGGAGCCACCCCTCATCTCCTAATGGCCCCCACTTGCCAACATGAAACTAATAAAAAACTGAATAATGACATTATTTCCATTCATGCTAAAATGGACCATACACTAGACTAAATTTCCAACCAAATAACAAAAATCAAATCCACTTTCCAACAATTGAGCACCTAGGGTCCTTGCTCCTCTGGCCCAAAACCCCAAGTCGAAGGTGTTGACTCTTATAATTCTTTGCACTTTCATTCCAATTGTGACCTGTGTTTTCCTAGGGTTGATATTAAAAGATTTAATGGCTTGGATCCAACTGCCTGGGTCACTCAGATGAAACATTATTTTACCATACATGGCATTACTTATGAATTGACTAAGCTTCATTACGATGTTGTCTATTTGGACCTGAAATGATGGAAATGGTGGAAATGGTGTAGAAATGCATGCAAAGGGTATGTTTCTTGGACATAGTTTGTTGTTGAGATATATGAATTATTTGACACAAAGACCCACCATTTAGGTTGCTTGACCAAGTCAGGAACAATGGAAGATTTTTTTGATTCCTTTGAGCACCTGGATTTTCGAAAGGAGGGTATAATTGATTCTTTATTCCAGGAAATCTTTACCATTGGCCTCCAAGATGAAATCTGAGCCGAGCTCCCCATGGCTCACCCCAAGACTTGGTTGGAAGAAACTAAATGCACCAAGGAGGCACAATAGGTCATCTATTTTGAAAACAAAAAACCTTCTTTTATTCATTTTTCTCACCCTCCCAATCCTGCCCCTCTAGCTAGTCCTCTAAAGGTCCAAAAATTAACATGGGTGGAAATGTCTAAATGCCAAATTAATGGCATTTTCTATAATTTGGACGAGAAATACTCTCTAGGGAAGAAGTGTAAAGAACAAAATTTTTTATGGCCATTTCAGAGTATGTTTCTGATTAATATTCCAAGGTTTCACCTAAGACAACGCTACCCCCAGCATATTATCTTACATCGCTCATTGATCCTCCTGAAGTTGGCCCACTGATCTTGCTACATGATCTCACTATATATTTTTCTCCCCAAACCCTCAAATTAATTGGTTACATTAAGAAAAGGAAATTCATCTTAGTTTACAGTGGAAACACTCATAATTCCATTCATGAGTTCCTTTCCCAAGAAATCAATTGTTATATCTGTGTTGTCAATAATTTTCAAATCATGATTTGCAACGGTGGTTCCATGAAATGTGGGGAGCATTATGAAAATGTGCACCTACAAATTGGTCAGTATAACTTGAAATATCACAGGTTTTCTATTGACATGGTTGGTTGTGACATTGTGCATGGTGTTGAATGGATACGCACTCTTGACCCCCTCACAATGTATTTTAAGGAAATAACCATGTCCAATAGGAAGGAAAACAATATAAATTCCAAGTCATTACAACAGTCTCACCAAAGATCATCGCTTCCCACCACTTGGAAAAGTTACTCAAAAAATGTCATTCTGACATCATTTCCCAACTCCATTTGATTCAAGCATTTGAGACTCCCTCGATGCATCCTGAACTTCAATATATCCTTTCCCAACATCACATTGTTTTCCAAACTACCCAGGGCCTTCTCCCCCACAATGACAATGATCATTCCATCCCTTTAATATCATGAATTCTTCCTCTAAATGCATGCCCTTATTCTCATCGCTTTTCTAAATAAATTGAAATTGAGAAAATTGTCCAAGAATTTCTAGAAGTGGGTGTTATCCATCCCAATACGAGCCCCTATTCTTCCCCTATCAGCATGGTCCTCAAGAAGGAAGACACTTCGAACATGTGTCCTGGTTTTTATTCCCTCAAGAAACTTACCATCAAGGACAAATTCCCCATTCCTATCATATATGAACCTCTAGATGCACTTAGTGGGGTTCAATACTTTACCAAACTTGAAATTCATTCTATCCACCACCACATATGTATGAAAGAGGATGACATTCCAAAAATTACATCTCTCATTGACGAAATCCACTATGAATTATTGGTCATTCCATTTGGTCTTTGTAACTCCCCCTACGCTTTTCAAAGTCTCATGCATCATTTCCTTTGTCTCCTTCTTTCATTATTCTTTGATAATATACTCATCTATAATAAAACATGGCAATCCAATCTCACCCATGTGGATGAAGTTTATCTCCATCTCTTCTCCAAGCAAAACAATTTCCTCAAATTGTCTAAATGTGCTCTTTGTGTCTCTAAAGTTGAGTACACGGGTCATATTGTTGGAAATGATGGTGTAAGGGTGGATCCCAAGAAAATTGAAGCTATGTAGAATTGGCCTCGCCCTCAAAAAATTAAAACTGTGTGTGGTTTCCTACGTTTAATAGGTTATTTCCACAAGTTTTTTCATAATTGTAGAAAAATTGTGGCTCCTATAACAACTCTCCTTAAAAATAATTATTTCAGTTGGACTCCAGTCGCTGACCAATCCTTCCAAACCTTGAAACAATCTTGGTTCACTACTCCAATATTGACCCTACCTAACTTCACCAAGACCTTTGTTCATGAATGTGATACATTAGGGAGATGAATCATGGAAGTCCTTATGTAAGATGGATGACCTTTGGATTTTACCTACAAACAGTTGTCATATCAACATTTGGGCCAATTTATCTATGAAAGGGAATTTTTTTCTATTTTGCATGCAATGTATCTATGGTGCCCTTATATATTGGATCGACACTTCCAAATTAAAACATATCATTAAAGCCTCAAGTACTTCCTGAAATAAAGGCATTCCTCCTTGAAGCAACAAAAATGGGTGACCAAGCTATTTGGATCCGATTATGATATCATTTACATGAAGGGTAAAGAAAATGTGGTGCTTGATGCTCTTTCTAGGAAATATGAAGAAGAAGGGTCCCTCTTTTTCCTCTCATTCATTGTCATCAACTTCCTTCAAGATGTCCTCCAGGAATGGTTGAAAGACCCCAAAATTTCCAACTTAATCCAAAAAATGCAATGGCATCCCAAAGTTGCTCTAGGCTACTCTTGGCACAAAGAAGAGTTTCTCTATAAAGGTCACCTATATTAAAAAAAATGGTCAGCTCTTAAATCCACGGTTCTCTCTAATTTTCATGCTTCACCTACAACCAACCATTCACGTTTTACCAAAAATTATGAATGGGTCAAAATCTCTTTTTTCGAGGATTGTATGAAATAGAAAATACACACATTTTTGGCTGAATGTGATACCAGGGAGTGCAATAAGGGAGAGATTGTCAAATCTCTTGGCACACTCCAACTGCTTCCACTTCCAGCTAATATTTGGATGGATATTTCTATGGATTTCATTGTTGGATTACCCAAATAAGGAAATAAGTCCGTCATCATGGTGGTAGTAGATCATCTTTCCAAATATGCTCATTTATGTGCTCTTCAACACCCATCCATAACATCCAAAGTGGATCAAATGTTTATGGATAATATATTTAAACTCCAAGGGATGCCTCATTCTATTTCTTCTAATTGTGATCCATCTTTTACCATCAATTTTCAACAAGAATTGTTCAATCTCCACATAGCTTAATTGAATCTTAGCACAACCTATCATCCTCATAAACATGGCCAAACGGAAGAGGTCAACAAGTGTTTGGAAAAATATTTTAGGTGTTTTTCATTGGACAAAAAACATCAATGGGTTCAATGGCTACCCCTAGTTGAATGGTGGTACTACACCTCTTACCATATTGGCACTCACAATGACCCCATTTGAAGCAGTATATAGATAGAAACCACCATCGACTCTCCGACACATGCTAGGAGTATCCAAGGTTCAAGAGGTTGACCGCAATATTATAGTTTTCATGACCATTCTCAGTACTCTCAAAGAGAATTTGGTCATGGATCAAAACCGTATGAAGCAATAGGAAAACTAGGGTCGTTTTGAACATTAATTTGTTGAAGGGGACCAAGTTTTTCTTCGTTTACAACTATACAATAAAAATTCACTCAAATCCCAATAGTGTCAGAAACTGGCCCCCAAATTCTAAGGTCCTCATACTATTATTTAGCACATGGGGCCAGTGGAATATTAGTTATCCTTTCCTAACCACTCCAAGATACATATTTTTGTTCATTTCTCATGCCTGAAGAAAGTGATTTGCATTAGGTGTCACACCTAGACCAATCTACCGAAGTTGGATTAAGAGGTTCCATTTCGTAGAAACCCCAAGTTGTATTGGACTAGTGTGAGCATTTTATCTATCAACACACCATTGAGTAAGTTCTAGTTCAATGGATTGATACTCCACTGGAAGATGCCACCTGGGATCCAACTACCATTCTGCAACAATTTCCTCATATTAATCCTTGAGTATGAGCCACTTTTTCAAGGGGGGAGGAATGTTAGGGACCTAACCTACCCAACCCCTCAAGTCGATCGAATAATACATTTTCAATGTAATAAATACTAGCATTAATTAGTAAGTCCTATTTAATAAATATGAACAAGTCAATGTAAGAAGACCTAATAGAAGCTTCTTCTTCTAGAAAGATATTCTTCTAGAATGTTATTTAGAAGATATAATTAGTATAAATAAGAGTAGGAGGCATGAGAAATATTTGTATTGATAATTAGTGTAATAGATCTCTTATATGTTGGAGGTTTCCCCTAAAATAGGTAATGAATCATTGCTTTCTTTGAATAAGGGTATTATTTATAGTATTTCTCTTCTCAATATTTTGTTGTTCCAATTATATATGTCGAATATTCCTTTTTTTTCATATTATATTACATATGGTACCTTAAAAAACCTCTCTGATGAATCATTCTAATCAATGAAATGGTCCTTGGGGATGGAAATAAACAATCTTGATTAGATCAACACTTCAATCTAGTCATTGGTTATCACCCTTCTCATCACCTAGTCATCACGTGAATAGGTGGGGCCCTTTAATATTGGATTGCATCCACCCAGAGTGATGACATATCGTTTCGATTAACGGTCTATAATGAGACTATTTTGATTGATCCAATGTTCCTTGGTGCATCCCATCTGGTGGTCAGGGTGTACTCTGGGTCATATAATTTCATGGTACTTAACCGACACATCTCTTTTTCTAAGTATTTATCATCATTTTGTATCATTCTTGATCCAACAAATAGAAATCCATTGGAATCCCTTCCAATAGATCAATGGCCCTTGCATCCATGGACACTCTCACCATTGAAATCCTCCATCGTACGTCCCCATCAATGGTCCTTCCTATTCCTCATTTCCAAAATTATCGACTTTTCACCTTTTAGAAGGCTTTTTGGGGGGTTATTGGACACCTACGACCTAGATATAATCATATTTCCTTCTAATATATCAATGGAATATAATAAATCAGAGTCCAATTAGAACTTCATGACTTGGAATCTCCAATGGTCTCTCCTTCCGAGCAACAGTAATGATCTTCTTCCTTCGCGGAATCATTGGTTGTCGATATTTGTAGTTTAAATATGGGTTTTTTCAAGGTAGAGGCTCGTTATAAGGCTTAACCATCCTAATTTCTTATTAGGCTAAGCATACTATCATTCTACTTGAATTCTTTGGACACTTCCCTTCTCTACAACTTGCTAGAGACACTTCTACCCCCATAATCCAATTTTGAATATTTTCCATCATGTAAACTTCCCATTTCAAAGGAGGGTAAAGTCACCAAGTTTAAGTGTTCTTAGAATTACACAGGAACCTTACCATAAATCAGGGATACTCTATTATCAATCTTCCAAAAGAATATTTGTATCTTGCAATATTTCCATTCAAGGGGCTAGCAACATATAGGGATACAACCTGTATTGATCCTTCTCAGTCATTCATTTATATTTGTCATAGTTTATAGTGAAATAAAATTCTACTTAATCCATTTTACTCAGGAATTCAACATTCTTTCTTTTAACCAAATTTTCATTTAAAAAACAAATATATTATCTTTACCATTCAACATGCATTGGACATGGAAAGATTAAACACTTATATTTTTAGTGAAGTATTTGACCATAAAAGTGGGTGAAGAGAAATGCATTTCCACCCAACCATATTCTATGTTGCACAATATATTTCTACAACATTCCACCCCCATGCTAGTCCATGATACCACCAGGGGATTGACTTAGCTAACTGAAAAATCAAAAAATGGTTTAGGAAGGTTACTCTCCTTCACTCCACTAGAAACAATAGAATTTTCCCTCCTCCCACTGAGCTCGAGACCTCTGTGATTTTATTATGTACCTTCCCAACTAGATGTCCTATGCACAAGGGGTCCCCTTCTCTATTACATAGTCCCTCGACAACCTCCCCTTACTAGTGTCTATTTTTTTCATGTAAGTACCAAGTTGCGGTCCTCTATTTCTATAGTATAGATATGAGTCTTGTTTTTTCTAAGGTTACCATTAATCCCTTGGGGAATATTTCTATTTTCTTCAGAAAATATTCCCAATATTCTCAACTACTCATATTCGTGTGCATGAATCCCTCTACTCATCACACCATATGTTTGTGAATCTGTAATTCTCTCTTTCTTTTATAACCATTTGTTTGAGTTTGTATTGTTGCACTTGCATGTTGTTTCTCTTTAACTTTACCAACTACTATATTTTATGTCTCACGTCCTCTTGTTCTCTTTGTTTTATCATCTTCTCCTCTACTACGAATTTTGGTGTTTTCCACCTTTTCCCTCTTCTTCCTCATGTCCTCAATATCCTTGATTTCTATTTTCAAGCACAAGTGATTCTGTCAAGCTCCCAAAATCAATGGTGGAATCTAGCTCATGCTTCTATATAGGGTCATAGTTGACCCTTCATTACTCACAGTAAAAACTTTGTCACTAGGTTATTGGTGCAAGGTTGATTCCATGGTTCTCTATGGCTGACAGCAAAAGGCACCGCTATAGTCTAGCAATGCCAACATGTTCATCCTTCTAAAAGGGAATTAAGTCTCACTCGAGGCATAGCCAAGAATTGGATGATGAACTGAGTGAGAGAGAATGGAATATCATATTTACCTTAACATTAATTAGGGAAATGTAGCAGATACCAAAGATATCCATAAGAAATGATCAAATACTTAACTAGACAAGAAATAAGTAATTGCATGAAATAAACTTAGATTCATACACATCATAGCAAATCATCAAAACAAGAAATTTTAGAGCCCAAGCACATATTTATATTAGCATCTCCAACACTACAAAATCATCATATGTCATAGGTATCTAATTCAATCTCTTGCACAACAAGATACAATTACACATAACCCATTATAGACTCAATATCATGCTATGAAGGAAACAATAATATCAGCATA